>JAAGEH010000040.1:4261924-4275350 GCA_011751065.1 Lasiurus cinereus
ATAGATAGATAGATATAGATAGATATAGATAGATATAGATATAGATATAGATATAGATGTTTTGTTATTAATATTTTATTGTGCTTAATTTTATTATAGGTATGTATGTATAGGAAAAAAAATAGGATGTAGAAGGTGGGTACTATCAGTGGTTCTTAGAATGTGTCCCCTACATGCCCTGATTGGTTTGGCTCAATGGCTAGAGCATTGGCCTGTGGACTGAAGGGTCCTAGGTTCGATTCTGTTCAAGGGCATGTATCTTGGTTGCAGGCACATCCCCATTAGGGGATGTTCATGAGGCAGGTGATCAATGTTTCTAACTCTCTATCCTTCTCCCTTCCTCTCTGTAAAAAATCAATAAAATATATATTTTTAAAAGAATGTGCCCCTTGAAAATAAGGGTGGACTACTGTATCAAGAACTGGAGCTGGGAGAAGAGTATGAAGCTAGAGATGTAATTTGGGGAATCATGAAAATATATTAATTTGGCTTGGCAAGTGTGATTCATTTGGCTGGAGCATTGTCCCATACAAAAAGAATGCAGGTTTGGCTAAAACCAGTTTGGCTCAGTGGATAGAGCATCGGCCTTTAGACTGCAAGGTCCCAGGATCAATTCCAGTCAAGGGCATGTACCTTGGTTGTGGGCACATCCCCAGTATGGAGGCATGTAAGAGGCAGCTGATTGATGTTTCTCTCTCATCAATGTTTCTAACTCTCTATCCCTTTCCCTTCTTTTCTGTAAAAAAACAATAAAATATATTTTTTTAAAAAAGAATGCAGATTTGATTTCTGGTTAGGTCACATAACTATGTTATGGGTTCAGTCCTTGGTTGGGGAGTGTAGAGAGGGCAACTAGTTGACATTTCTCTCTCACATCAATGATTCTCTCTCTCTCTCTCAGGTCCTTGAGGATTAAAAATTTGTAAAAATTTGGATATTGCTCAGCAATATCTCTATAATATATATTCCATTATTTCAATTTTGTATTAAAAGTCTAATAATTTTACTAGGTGTTATAGCTAAATTGTGTAACCTCTCCCTCTCTCCCCGCCTCCCCCCCAAACCCGGCCCCCACCACCATCACATTCATATGTTGAAGCCCTAATCTCTAGTACCTCTGAGTGTGTCTTTTGGGTTCTTAAGGAAGTAATTAGGTTAAATGAGCTCATAAGGGTGGGCCCCTAATGCCACAAGATTGGGGTCTTTACAAAAGGAAGAGACACCAGTGCTCACAAGGTCAGGGTCTCTGTGCATGATCATAGAAAGGCCATGTGCAAGCCAGAAATCAACCCGTCTCACCTTGATTTTGGACTTCAAGCCTCCAGAACTGTGAGAAAATTAATTTCTGTTGCTTAAGCCACCCAATCTATGGCAGCTTGAGCAGACTAATACACTAGGATAAGTGTCAGAAATTATCTTCCATGTGAAGTCTCCCAGTACAGTGTGGCTCTTTCAGGACATGGTTTTCAGTGTTCCTTTATGTCTCAGAAGCAGGCAGAATGGTTAAATAACACAGCTGCAGCCACACAAACAGTAAGCAGTACTTCCTTTTAGCTTCACCAAATAAGGATGATCAACAACTTTACAGTGACGAAAGACTGGAAATTACTATTAGAACTGCTCTAGCTTCTGTACAATTACATGTATGCAAGTACAAAAAACACATTGCACATTGTTCAAATAATTAAATACATAAAAACAGATGCATAAATAAAGCAATGCTATATGTACTCCTTGGCAATAAGAAGATGAGGAAAAGTAAACATTTAATTGAAAGCATAAGTATGAAAAAGATTGGCAAGAAGCTGCTAAGGAATAGATAAGGACAGTGAATAGAAACACCGGCTGCATCCAGTTCAGTCGAAGAGAAGACCACCTGGAGGAGAAAATGAATTGGGGGAGAATTGGGGAGAAGTGAGAAGTCTCTCTTTTGGAAGAAGTGGGATTAATTTCTCTTCCTTTGCCCACAAATTGAATTGGGAAAACACACAAGTAGATGTTTGGTACATTTTTTGCTTTGGGGTTTGAGCTGGTCTAGATGTTTTTTAATCCCATTTTGGTCAAATTTTGCTGCTGCTCGATGAGGTAAGGAAGGAGTAAATGATACTGGATGAATCTCAGTCCTCCGGGTGACATGGAAGTCCTCTGGCTTCATTATGCCAGGCAGGGAGAGGAACAGTACTGCACTATTTGTGGAGATATCGTGTTTCTCTGACTGCCCTTTATTATGCTGCAAGTACAGTAGTTTTCACTTTCCCAAACTGGGACCAGTTCCAGAGGAATGCATCTGGATAGCATTTGCCCATTACCCTCCCCAGAAAAGAATTAGTCAGCAAGGACCCTATTCATAAAAACAAATTCCATCCATTTCTACTTGAATGTCAAGTCTTTATGTGGAAAAGTGCAGAGTGAGCCCCCTTTTCTACATAAAGAATGCTTTTCTGTGATTAATGGATCTCCCTCCTCCCAATATGTAAGTAGACACCTCTTCATTATATACCTGAGGGAGCTCAAAGACTACAGACATGCTGAGAGGGGTTTGAAGTGATGTTTCTGGACTGAATTGTATCCTTTCTCAAAATGGATAATGTAGAAGGTACTGATTTCAAGAGAAATGTGTGCTTTCCAAACCATAGAAGAAGAAAAGCAGGATATTTTGAACACAGAAACAGGAAAACTTACTCATAGTCCTGAATCAGGTAAACGTTCTAAAAAATATTTCTATTAATAATACCTAGTTATTAGATCCCCAACTTTCAATCTGGGTTTTACTTCACAAAATCTAAGTCCCAGAAGAGAGGAGTTAATCTTAGTGAGTAATATAGTTTTAATCAGCCCATAAAGTTGATAAATTGGGTTGATTGGAATCACATCATTAGACAGTGAATTTTGGTAGATTTTTAATACTCACTGAAGGTGCCTGAGATTTATGGTCTAGCTAGTTTATTATTTTCTTTTGGTTGAATGCTCATTTTAATGCACTGTGACATACAGTATACCTTGCCTACTATGGAATTTGTTCAATGGCAAAAGATTTTAACGTACTGTAAGTTCAGGTCATTACATTTCAACTAAGAAGCAGCATAGAACGTAAATGTTATGCTTTACCTCAGGCACTTTGGGGAGATGAGGTATTTTATTGGAGATACTTAATGTAGTTCTTAACTGTTGCTGTAAGGCCCTGTTCAAAGGAGGTTCATGCTAAAGTATCACTGACCAAATGATTGCATCGCCTTTACAAAAATTGAAATTAAAAAAAAAAATGTTGTTGTCACATCCATGTTTATTGTAGGCATAGCTGACTCTTTAGGCAGCTCCACATAACTGCAATAAACACACATATGCCCGCACAAAGAACATAGGCAAACAACCTTTACATCTCCACTCACCCAAATATGATTTATTTTATGCAATCACTGTATGAATATGTATATATACTCTAAGCAAATTTCCAAAGCCTCTCCATCTCTTCCTTCCCATTATTATAGCTGGATAGAGTGGGATGCTGATCCCAGAAAGACAAGTACAAAGTAAAGAGTCCCTCTTTACTGCCAAAGTAGGTCATCTTTGTAAGGTACCTGTAAATACTTTTCAGTGGACTTCTGGAACAGAAATTTGGAGATTTAAGGGAAATGAAAACTATGTCACTATAAAAATCCCATCAATCAACCCTAGATGTAATATCACTACACTGGTATCATATACTAGTAAAGAGTGACTTCCAGGATTAAATGAGACCCAAAATGTGAAGACATATATGAGGAAAATGTTAAATAAGAATCACTTTCCATGTGTCAGATACCTTAATAATCACTTTGTCTACATCAACTTATTTGTTCTCACAATAACTGGATGAGGCAGGCTCTATCACTCCCACTTTTTAGATGAAGAAATGAAACATTCAGTCTGTGTAAGATCACAGTCAGGAGGCATGCAACCAGGACTCGGTTCTGGGCATCTGACACCGAGGCAGTGATTCTCACAGCACATTCCATGGCCACAGGAGTACCCATACCATCATCAAACTTCATGGATGGCAGTCATATGAGGCTAGTGACAATTATGCTGTCCTTCCTTTTTGCCATTTAAAGCTTAATTTGAATGGGCAACTAATTTGTATATCATATTTTTAGTTCCATTCAACAACAGAAAACAAATCTGGAACACATGGCTACAAAACATGGACTTGATTAAAGTGTGATTGGCCTAACTTCCTGATTGATTAATTCAAGAGACTCCATTGTTTGAAAACTTCATGTAAAACCCTTTGAGTGGGAAATAATATTTCCTCCTGTATTATCTCTGAAGCTTCCTTTCAATAGTAACTCATCTCCCCACTATTATTTTCTCTCTAATTTTCCTTGGACCATAGACATTCTATGGCTGATGAAATGGTCTTATCCTATTCCAACTAACCTAGGTCCTCTGGAGGAGTACCCAGGAGTTAGTTCTCTACTAACTGCTAACAGTACAATGAGCACACTCTCCTCTGCATGACTGACAAGAAAAGGAATATACTGTTACCATTATTCTTATAAAAGTTAAGATCCTTGCATAAAGTAATGATTTAAATATAACAAAAAAACTAGAAGTAAACAAAATCCTAACTTTCTGTCAATCTCCACTAAACAAGGCAACTGTCATTTTTATTTCAAAATGTTTTATGAAATATAAATGCACATATCTGAAATTCAAATGTCTGATTTCAAATAACCAGTCATAGGCCAAAAATGCTGGCTAGATCACTCACAGATGTTTCACAGAAATGGGGAGAAGAGAGGTCAGCGTACTGTAAATACATGTAGTTGCCCGATGCTTCTCTGGTCAATTTCCTCCTCAGCAGAATACATTTAGTGTAATAAATGTTTCATCTGGGAAGCTTTCCAGATTCATCATTAAAATAAAAAAAGTAAGCACAGTTGTTCTTAGTGGATCTTTTTTCCATCACAGTATCAGTCACATCTCAGAGGCATGCTGAAATGTGTTGGTGAGTACAAAAAGGTCAGGAGAGAAATGAGAATGTAAAAGAAAGAGAAATAAAAAATGAGAGGGGTATGGATTTTACAGTGGAAAGCCCTCACTTGTGGAATAAATTTAACCTTTATGCCTCCTTGTCATCTGTTGGAGGATAGCACAATGTATTAGGAATAAAATTTTAATCCTGCAATTCTCTTTTGCTTTGGCCTAGGAAACAATGATCTCTCTTTTTCAATTTCTTTAATATTTGTGCATTATCCTACATTGTATTGTTAGTTACTCTATCTTGTATTGTTGTATTTTTAGTTAAATTTATTGAAGCCAAGGATCATGCCTTATGTTCTGTGAATTCCTTATTATCTTTGTTGGCTTGGGCTGCCATAAGAAAATACTATCAATTGTGTGGCTTAAACAGCAAAGATTTATTTTCTCAAAGTTCTGGAGGCTAGAAGTTCATGATCAGGGTGCCAGCATGGTTGGTATTTGGTGAAAGCTGTCTTCTAGTCTTGTATATGTGTGTTCACATGACCCCTTCTTTGTGCAGACATAGAGACAGAGATAAAGAGATAGGTAGATAGACAGGGATGGAGATGGAGAGATGGAGATGGTAATGGAGATGGAGAGAGAGAGAAGAAAGAGAGATAGCATGCGAGCTCTGGTGACTCTTCTTATAAAGGCACTAAAGCCATTTATGAAGATGCCACCCTCACAGTCTCATGTAAACCTAGTTATCTCCCAAAGGCCACATCTCTAAATAGCATCGCATTAGGGATTAGGGCTTCAGTAAACGAATTTTTGGGAACACAGTCAGTCCGTAATATTCTTTCCACATAGTTCAATACCTGGCATATTGAAAATAGTCTATAAACAGTTCATGGACTAAATTAAGGAGATTTATTTGGCATAATTTTATAAGCAGAACTAAAAAAATCTGATCATTTATCAAAACTTTTTAAAAATATATTTTTTATTGATTTCAGAGAGGAAGGAAGAGGGAGAGAGAGAGAAAAAAAATGATGAGAGAGACTCATTGATGGGCTGCCTCCTGCAGACCCACTCCTGAGGATCAAGCCTGAAACCCAAGCATGTGCCCTGATGGGGAATTGAACTGTGACCCCCGTGTTTCATAGGTTGAGGCTACACTATCTGGGCTATCAAAACTTTTTAATAGCAGAATATGAATCTCCAGTGATGCTTGAAATAAGGAAGGGAGCTTTTGGTAAGAATGGCATTAGAAGAAAGACACATTTAAATTTTTTTTTAAAAAGTAAACTCAAAGGGAAGAGCAGAAGGAAGTCTTATTGTTTCTATCCTATTATTTTGACTAAAGAATCACTAAATAATAATTTCCTTTTATTTCAACTAAAAAATCATAACAATCAGAATGATCAGAAATTTTTAATTATTTTCCTAATTGGATGAAGCTGTTTTTTTTTTAAAGTGAAATGCACTCATTCTCTAGAATACAAGAAAACCTACTAGATAAAAGTACTAAAACTTTTATTTATATTTTTATATAAAAAAGTAAAGAAGTAATCAAGCTCCCACATCACAAGATACATCTTAAGAAGAGCATCCTAATATCCCTTTTATTAGCATTTTGTTATGTCTTGCAATTATGTGGGTCCAGTTTTGTCTATTTTTAATGAAATAAAATCTCTCCACATAGACAAGTGGCTTTACATAACCCCGATTAAGTAAAAAATAAAAAAAATCATTCTAATCATTTTAAGCGGATATAGACTTAATTCAGAAAACGAAGTTATTTTAATACTATGAGAAGGGCTGAAGAAACAAAATCAAGGCAACCATCACCAATTCTGTTACTGATGCTGAAAATTAGGAATTGCTACTATCCCTCTCCCCAACAAAAGGTCAGGAATGAAGGAAACTGTGGTGAAGGTCAGTCACCATTGCCCATCTCAGTGAGAGAATGATGATGGTAAGAGGATGACATTTGACCAGCTGTTGTCACTACACTCAGCCTCAAAGCCCAAGACCCTCCACTATCTTGGAGTAGATTTGATGACTTGGAGCACCTTCCACCTTACAGGTCTTCTGAAGTATCTTTTGTTGGTAGAATCTTAACTGTAAGAACTCTGCTGGCAAGTAGAAGGAAAAGCTCGTTAGAGAATGGAATAGTTGCTGAGCATCAAGCTATAATTGCAGAATTGACACATGGTATAAACTGTTAGATACTTTATAAAATGTTTTCATAAAAGCAACTGTTTTCATAAAAAAATATACATATACATATATTCACATATGTACACTAATGTGATGATATATATACATATGTATATAATATCTAATAAAGAAGGAATATGCTAATTGAACCTCACACCATCACAAAGATGGCAACACCCATAGCCAATAAGGAGGGGATATGCTAATTGACTGTCCCATCCTCTATCATGGCGGCACCCACAGCCACAAGATGGTGGCATTCAGTCCCCTCAACCCCCCAGGGGTGGCAGGCACACAGCAAGGCTGGTCCCACCCCTAGATAGGCCTGGTCGCTCCGCATACCTGCCTCCAGAGTCTCCCAGACCCCTCAGCCTCCCAGCCACCCAGGGCCGGACTTACGCACAGGCAAGCCTCAGATGGTGGCTGCTCAGCCTCCCAGGGTCACCTGAGACTCAGTAACCAGGGCCTGCTGAGGCTTGCACTGCCAGCAGTGGCAGCAGCAGAGGTATGATGGAGCATTACCTTCCCCTGATCGCTGGGTCGCCTCCTGCCCCTGAGGGCTCCCAGACTGTGAGAGGGGGCAGGCTGGGCTGAGGGATCCCATCTCCAGTGCATGAATTTTCATGCACTGGGCTTCTAGTATATAATAAAAGCCTAATATGCTAAGGGTCCAGTCAACCAGTCGGCCATGCAATCAATCAAAGCGTTATATGCTAATGATATGCTCAACTGCTTGTTATGACATCACTGATACCAGGGGCATATAGTTGACTGGTTGACCAGTCGCTATGACATGCACTGACAACCAGGGGGAAGATGTTTTGACCAGTAGGTTAGCTTGCTGCTAGGGTCCAGCCAATTGGGACTAAGTGAGATGACCCAGACATGACCTGGAGCCCTTCCACAGTCCCTCCCTGGCTGGCCAACCACCCATGTTCCTCTCCAGCTCACAATCTGGGACCCCTCAGGGGATTTCAGAGAGCTGGTTTTGGCCCAATCCCACAGACCAAGCTGAGGGACACCACTGATGCATGAATTTGTGCACTGGCCCTCAAATATACATATGATAGGCCTAGATATTCTAATTGAATAGGTGTGTGTGTGTGTGTGTATTTATATTTTAATTGGATAAAACAATTTTCCCCCAAATTATAAAAGAATAGATTTATATCTACTATCATTAAGTCTTTCACCCTAAGTTGTAGTTCCAATAATAATATGAACCCATTATGTATAAGAAGATATTTAAAACTTTACATCCAGAACATAAAAACAATGATTATGTTGTTTCAAGAATATTTAAATATTTCAAATCTTGATCCAGTATTTCACAGCATTTCATTAAGCTTAATGATAAATATTTGGAAGCCCCTGTTGAAGTTTTTACCATAAATAAATAATGATTAGGGAAAGAAAGGTACATACCATTGGGGAAACAATTTTTCTTCCTACCATGGTAAAATAATTTGTAAAAAGAAATAGAAAATATGGCAACAAACTAACCACATTTTTTAGTCAGTAAATACTATTGAATGATGTATATAGCACATTTCTGAACGCTTGTAAAAAATAAATATGAAAAAGTATGCAGCCTGAAAGGTGCACTATTCAGTTCAATAAAAGTACAGATGTTTCTGGCATGTGTCATGTTATTTTTTAGAATCTGTGCCAACAATGAGATGCCTATAGAAGTGATTATTTTAAGTCTCTAAACAAAAAAGGTCCTGGAAAGATGTGGTCTGAACATTAAAACTTTTATTAATGAAATAATGTCTGAAGAAGGAAAATGTGTAAATAGAGAGAAACTACTCTGCTCCGCCCTCCACACAAAATAAAGCAAATATTAGTATTATATAAAGGTTTCTAGAATAAGTTTACCCAGATAGTACCAGATGTGAAATTATTCACAGAGATGTTATTGCAACAAAGGGAAATAATGTGGTATAGGAGGATCAGTGTGTTTAATTTAATAAAACCTGGAATTTAAAATACAAGAAAGTCATTAAAATACCTTACTGTAAAGTTGGATAGCTGTTAATCTCTTTTGAAACAAATAAATATTTTTCTCTGGTACTATCATGGCAATGGTGTTAAAAAAAAATCATAAATTTAAAGTTGTTAGATTTTTTTTATACATTGCCATGAATTCCAATTATGTTGATTTTGTTGATCATGATATATAGATATCAAATGGTAAATAAATATATAAATTAAAAATAAACATCTAATTGGACTCTTTAAAATAAAAAATATTTTTACAATGAGAATTAATTGCTTTTCAAAAGAAAAAATGCTGTAAAAGAATGATTTTAAATCAAGATGTGGGATAATTTCAATTTTATGTTACTTATTGTCAAATACAGTATGTGGGAACTGGAAATATTCCATCCATATACTGAGAAAATTGGAAAAAAAATGAATAACTTATTTTTTTAAAAGAGCTTAATTGGATTTTGACATCATTTTTTTTTTATCAAGACCCACCTGGGTGGCTTAGTTGGTTGGAGCATTATCCCATACACCAAAAGATTGCAGGATTGATTCTAGTGAGAGTACATTCCTGGGTTGTGGGTTCAATCCCTGGTCTGGGTTTGCACGGAGGCAACTACTCTATGTTTCTCACATTGATGTTTCCCTCTCTCTTTCTCTCTCTCTTCCTGTGTGTGTTTTTGTTTGTTTGCTTGTGGGTTTGAACGTCACTATATGTGAATATGTGTATTTATATCTATTTTTCCTAGGGTTTTCCAGGACATTTGAAAAACTTGCTCATTTTTGATCCTCAGGTCTTAGACTCAGTGCTAACTCCTTGCATATTTATAGTCAATGTCATTGTTTGATTTGCAAGAAAATTAATTAAATATATTTGTTAAAGAAACTTGAGCATCACATGGAATCTCATATTAAACAAGTTTTGAGGTCACTTCAATCCTCTTTAGCCTGTATTATTCTGATTTTATCATTTAGTGATATATAGGAAATAGTTGGGTTAATGTTGCATGGAAACACACATTAACAAAAGATTTAAGGCAACTTACTTTGATATTAGTACTGAAGTTTCAACTCTTAAAATTACCTTCTCACTTTTTTGCTTGTAAATGCATTTTAGTATTTATTTTCTGTTGATTCTATGACAATTTTATTATCTATATCAGAGTATGTTTTGTTTCAGACCAACTTTTGCTTCTTGTATCTTTAGAAAAATCACTTTAAAATGTAAAGATGAAGCCCTGACCAAGTAGCTCAGCTGTTTAGATCATCCATCCAGTATGCCAAGATTGCAGGTTTGATCCTCCATCAGGGCACATACAAGAACCAAACAGTGAATGCATAAATAAGTGGAACAAATCAATGTTTCTGTCTCTCTCTCCCTTCCTCTCTCTAATCAATTAATTAAAAAGTAAAGATGATCATGCTAATCTAATATATATTATTTTTATATAATTACAGTTTCTTCAACTCTGCATCCACAATGCATGGAAGCTTACCAGTTAGTAGCATTTATAGAAGGATATCTTTATAATAGCCCATTGTTACTGAGGTGTTTCAAATACCATATGAGACAAATATTTAAGACCTGTATATTATAATTGTTTTTTACTATCCTAAACAATATAAATTTATTCATTCTTGCTCAGGATATTTCATTTTATTTATCTTTAAAATTTTTTAAAATAATAATCTATGTTTTCAGCCTGGCAATTTTTTGTTTCTTATTCCAGATCTTTACTGAAGTAAGATTGTGGGTTTAATGAATAACATACTATTTCATTTCAGACTATTATTGGTTTCCTGAATGGATAAATTTATGCAAGCACTCAGTGTCATTATGGATTCTACTGTGCAGACATGGGTTCTTTTTACTCACTGCCCTGAAACTGGTGCTAGAAAGATCTTCACATGGCATCTACCTCATGCACCTGCCTAGAACATTATTTGCTTTTAAATAGCTCTTAGCCAAAAAACAAATGTAGCTCTGCCAAAACAATAAGAATATATTTTTTATATTCTGTAATGTTTAATTTCTTAACAAACATTACTAAGACATACTGAGGTGGTGGTTTTTCTCTCCTTAAGTAAAAGCAGCCCTGATCAGAGTGGTTCAATTGGTTGAGCATGCACTGAGAGTTCTCAGATTCTATTCCCTGTCAGAATAATGATAATGTTGCTAGTTCCCCAAACTGTATGCCTGGGTGACAAGCTCAATCACCAATAGGAGGCATGCAGTAGGCAGGTTATAGATGTTTCCCTCATTAAGATTTTTTTTTATCTTTCCCCTCTCTCTAAAATAAATTTATCCTATATAATAAAAGGCTCATATGCAAATGGTCATCATGCCCTAACACGTAACCACCAATCAGCAGGAGGCTGCCTGCACAGCAGGCACACATGGGTAGGAGGGGCTGCATGTGTGATCCATCACCAGGAGATGTATGGAGCACCTCTTGGTCCCTTTCCTCTCCCCGTCCTGCCCCCGGCTCTCATGAGCATTAGTGGTGGCTCCCTCCCAGCTCCCATTGGCGGTGGCAGCTTGCTCCTGCCTCCCATAGAAGCAGTGTGGCTGCCTCCCGCCTCCCTCCCGTGGAAGCGACATGCCTCCCACAGGTGCGCTGCAGCTCCCACGGAAGTGGTGGGTGGCTTACTGGGCACAATTTTGTAACTAGTATAACATATGAAGCAAATAAAAAAAGGCCAGATTTATGGAATTAGAAACTGAATCTCTTTGTATATGCATACCTCAACCAATAGCTCTGCACAACCTATTATGCTATCTAATTAACGTGTCTGGAAATGAAAGAACATGATCTGGAAAACTAGAATCTCCATGTAGGTTTTTAGTTTCTAGGGTATTTTTCCTAAAACAACAGAAAGGGTTGGTAATTATGGGAAGGAAGTGATAGCAGAGTAGCCTTGATGAAGAGTCCCAAGGTTAGTGTTACACTACTAACAGGTTGACTGTGCTTAACTTTAGAATCTGTCCGTGCCATCAAAGTGGGTCCTGTAGCATGAGAACGTTCTCTCAGGAGCCACAGATACTGGCCATTGAGAGTATTCCAAATGCAAGGTGTCCCCATGGATTAACACCCACCATAAAGAGAAGGTTACACAACATCTAGAGAGCCAGGAGATCTGGACATAACATTCCAACACTGGCTGAAAGCTGTTGTTATTTTTTTAATCTTTTTTTAAAATTTTTTATACATATCTCCCCATTGCCCCCCCCTTCCTCCCAGGCATAACCCAATCCCCCAGTGTCTGTGTTCATTGGTTATGCTTATATGCATGCATACAAGTCTTTTGATTGATCTCTTATCTACCTCACCTAACTTTAATCTTCTTGCTGTAATTTCACAGTCTGTTTGAAGCTTTACTGTCTCTGTATCTATCCTTTTGTTCATCAGTTTATAATGTTCTTTATTATCCACAAATGAGTAAGATCATGTGATGCTTCTCCTTCACTGACTGGCTTATTTCACTAAGCATAAAGCTCTCCAGTTCCAACCAGGTTGCTGCAAATGGTAAGAATTCCTTCTTTTTAATGGCAGCATAGAATTCCATTGTGTAGATGTACTACAGTTTTCTGATCCACTCATTTGCTGACGGGCACCTAGGCTGTTTCCAAATTGTAGCTATTGTAAATTGTGCTGCTATGAAAGTAGGGGTGCATAAATCCTTTCTGATTGGTGTTTGTGATTTCTTAGGATAAATTCCTAAGGGTGGGATTACAGGGTCAAATGGGAGATCCATTTTTAGTTTTTTGAGGAAACTCCATACTGTTCTCCACAGTGGCTGCACCAGTCTGCATTTCCACCAACAGTGCACAAGGGTGCCTTTTTCTCCGCATCCTCGCCAACACTTGTCATTTGTTGATTTGTTGATGATTGTCATTCTGACAGGTGTAAGATGGTATCGCATTGTCGTTTTGATTTGCATCTCTCGGATGATTAGTGACTTTGAACATGTTTTCATGTGTCTCTTGGCCTTCCTTCTGTCGTCTTTTGAAAAGGTTCTATTTAGGTCCGTTGCCCATTTTTTTATTGGATCATTTATCTTCCTTTCATTAAGTTGTATAAGTTGGCTGTAGATTTTGGAGATTAAACCTTTATCAGTGATATCATTTGCAAATATGTTCTCCCATACAGTGATCTTTCTTGTTGTTTTGTTGATGGTTTCTTTTGCTATGCAAAAGCTTTTTATTTTGATGTAGTCCCATTTGTTTATTTTTTCTTTAGCTTCCATTGCCTTTGGAGCAGTATCAGTGAAG
>JAAGEH010000040.1:4275360-4325226 GCA_011751065.1 Lasiurus cinereus
CTTCACTGATACTGCTCCAAAGGCAATGGAAGCTAAAGAAAAAATAAACAAATGGGACTACATCAAAATAAAAAGCTTTTGCACAGCAAAAGAAACCATCAATAAAACAACAAGAAAGATCAATGCATGGGAGAACATATTTGCAAATGCTATCACTGATAAAGGTTTAATCTCCAAAATCTACAACCAACTTATACAACTTAATAAAAGGAAGATGAAGGATCCAATAAAAAAATGGGCAACGGACCTAAATAGAACCTTTTCAAAAGACGACAGAAGGAAGGCCAAGAGACACATGAAAACATGTTCAAAGTCATTAATCATCCGAGAGATGCAAATCAAAACGACAATGCGATACCATCTTACACCTGTCAGAATGGCAATCATCAACAAATCAACAAATGACAAGTGTTGGCGAGGATGCGTAGCAAAAGGAATCCTTGTGCACTGTTGGTGGGAATGCAGACTGGTGCAGCCACTGTGGAGAACAGTATGGAGTTTCCTCAAAAAATTAAAAATGGATCTCCCATTTGACCCTGTAATCCCACCCTTAGGAATTTATCCTAAGAAATCACAAACACCAATCAGAAAGGATTTATGCACCCCTACTTTCATAGCAGCACAATTTACAATAGCTACAATTTGGAAACAGCCTAGGTGCCCGTCAGCGGATGAGTGGATCAGAAAACTGTGGTACATCTACACAATGGAATTCTATGCTGCCATTAAAAAGAAGGAATTCTTACCATTGCAGCCTTATGCTTAGTGAAATAAGCCAGTCAATGAAGGAGAAGCATCACATGATCGCACTCATTGGGGGATAATAAAAAACATTATAAACTGATGAACAAAAGGATAGATACAGAGACAGTAAAGCTTCAAACAGACTGTGAAATTACAGCAGGAAGATTAAAGTTAGGTGAGGTAGATAAGAGATCAATCAAAGGACTTGTATCTATGCATATAATCATAACCAATGAACACAGACACTGGGGGGTTGGGGTATGCCTGGGAGGGAGGGGGGGCAATGGGGAGATATCTATAAAAAAAATCAAACTCATAGAAGCAGAGAAGCACAGTGTTTGCCAGCAGATGGGGGAGAGTAAATAGGGAGATAGTTACAGGATACAAAGTTTCAGTTATAAAAGATGAACAAGTTCTACAGAGCTAATATAGGTCACAGTGCCTATAGTTAACAACACTGTGTTTAATACTTAAACATTTGCTAAGAGGATAGATCTTATGTTACATGTTCTCATCACAAAATAATAATTATGATAATAATAACAGCAAATAAGAGGGTAGAAAGAAACTTTTGGAGGTGATGGATTTATTTATGGCATAGATTGTAGTGAAATCTTCACTGGCATATACTTATATCCTAACTCAAGTTGTATACATTTTGGACAGCCTTTTGTATGACAATTGCACTCTAATAAAGTGACTTTTTAAAAATTCTGAATTTAAGAATAATGATAATGTTGCTAGTTCCCCAAACTGTATTCTGCTGACCTTCTATTGCTAAAAGCAGGCCCTGCTTGAAGAGTATGTTTATGGGTCAGTTCCTAATAGTATAAAGGCATCAGAAACACAGAAATAAATGTAGATCCCTGAGATGATTAGATTAGCCTGAGTTCTTTCCACATGTGATTGGAGATGATCTAATTGATTTATTCAGTAAGGAAGTTATCCTGAGTGTTTGAATATAATGCATGTATGTTTACAATACCAAAACACATTAGAAATAGTTCCATTTATTCTCTTTCTCTTGGCATTACTCCTACAGGAGAAAGCTTTCCACAATGTTTCCAGTGAAGGGGGAGAATATTTTAAGGATCTTCCTGGATCTGAATCATCAGCTAATTTTGAATGCCATTTTAAGAAAAGAAGGGTAGTTTCTGAATGTATATTTACATAAACTGTTTTCATGGTCTCCAAAAAAAAAAAAAAAGTGGAGCCTACTCTAAACTGTGTATTTAATTGTGTTGAAAATTATATCACATTCCCTTTTACACATAGGGAATCGAGCCTGCAACCAGGGCATGTGCCCTGACCAGAAATCAAGCAATGACCTCCTGGTTATATATCAATACTCAACCACTGAGCCACACTGACTGGGCTCAATAAATTTTAGTATGGATAGAGTTAACAAATGTAGGCAAAGCCATGGAATTAAACTGACAATAAATAGACATCTAATGCAATAAAAATTGAAGAGCATTCTATGTGTATGTATTAAACATTGTGACAGTTCCTCCTACATCTAAGGTCCTAGGCCACTTTTTTTTTCATCTAAAATATAATAGCTATCACTTTATTTCACTTGCCATTCAATTCTTATTTACTCAGTAACCACTTTCAGAGTACCTACTTCATGTTGAACACGAATTTTACTGCCCACATTCTTAACAAGAGCATGATATCAGTGGCCAGGTAAATCTGAAACCTGCACTAATTTTTAACACCTCTTTGCATTTGAGCACTGATTAACATTGTTTCATGAAAGTGAATAGGCAACCTTTTCATTTAAAATACACACACAAACACACACACACACACACACACACACACACACACACACACTAGCTTTTAATAGTCCACTATATAATACCAACAAACAAACGCTCTGTTCACAAAGGAATTTACATTGTTCAATTGTCACAAAAAGGGGGTGTGCTTTCAAAGCTGCAAGACCCCTGGCTCATTTGAGTTCTTCGCTCTCAGCTGAACTTAAAAGCACAACATTGTGTAACCATGCTACTTGGTCTCTTCTGAGAACCGAATTCTGGAAGGGTATCCCTTTCCAGTGCCATAGATTTGTTATCCAATTCGGTCTTATAATTTCACTGAGGCCACAAGAGATGAAATGCCCTATCAAAGGTCATTTCAATTCAATTAATATGGGAACCCCAAACATGTGGTGCCTAATTGTTATGAACTGGATTGTGTCTCCTCAAAATTCATATGTTGAAGCAATATGATTACATTGAGAGATATGACCTTTAAGGAGGTACGTAAGAGGAAATGAGGTCATAAAGGTGAGGCCCTAAGCCAAGAGGACTGGTGTCCCAATCAGGAAAGGAAGAGTCACCAGAGCTCTCGCTTGCTCAATTTGTATGCATGCTCACAGAAAATGCCATGTGAGGATGTGAAGATGCAGTGAGAGGTGCTGTCTGTAAGCTAAGAAGAGAGGTCTCATCAGAAACCCGTTCTGCCTGTATCTTGACATCCAGCTTCCACAACTGAAAAATTAAAGATCTGTTGTTTAAGCCACCTACTCTGTGGTATTTTATTATGGCAGCTCTAGCAGAATAAGACACTTCCCTGGGTCCTTGGCCTCAAGGAGCCCTGAGAGACAAAACACAAGAACCTGGAGTGATGTAAAACAGAATCAACAAGAGGACTCAGCCAACAGTACCTAGGGGAGTGCATCCTTTCGGGTCCTCTAAGAAGCAGGACTCAGGATAGAATTAGATGTGCAAGACACTCACTGAGAGAAAGGGCTGGAAGTAAGAACAGTTCCAAATTGAGCAGGCTGATGAGGAGACCCAGAGCAAATATTGTGAGCTGGGAGTCCTCTGTCAGCATGAAATGGCCAAATCCAGGACCAACTGTACTGATTCACTGACTGGGAGCACCTGGAGTGAGTGTGGCCTTGGCATGAGCATTGAGGTGGATTTGAAGGTGCAGCAGCTAGAGACTATCCACCAAATGCCTTCTCCTAATATATTGTCCTGAAGTGTAATCTGAACAGCCTACCGGCAGAGTCAGGGAGTCTCTGTTTGAGGGCAAAACCAGGTCTTGCATTTATATGATCTTGTTCCTTTCCAATTATAATACATTACAAAGTTTTAAGGATAAGGAATTGGATAAAGTTAGTTTTTCTACACAGTTATAAAGCATGGATTCGGATGGAAAAGTTGTCTGGTACATGTTTTTGGTGCATGATGTTTATAGTAATTTAAAATTCAGTAATAATGTTTGCTCTTTCTTCTCCTTATTGTGATGAGATGAAAGCCCAAGTAATGTGATTCATCTGCCATGTTGACAATTATGAATCTAATATTTACAAATAAAGTGATAACACATCTCTTAGGGTGTGAAGCCATCTGTCATCATCACAAAACTTGTCCTTGCCAAATTATCAAACAATTTCAAAGAGCTTTCAGTGCCCATGCTCACCTTATTCCAACACCTGATCAGAATCCCCTCATTCTATGAAATGGAATAGAAAATAGTACACTTTTCACCATGCAATAAGCATAAAATTAGTCTTAAACTCTTCAGAAGGAGGTCTAATACCATCAGCTTTACAGAAGTCTTCTATGAAGTGCTCACTTTTTGTAGCTATACAGAATCCCATTGCCTGGCTAAGTGAAATGAAATATGTCAGGTGAAAGTAGGAAGTGCTATACCTGTGGCAGAGAAGGTCCCTCTGTGGAACAAAGCCACCTCATCTGTGAAAGACTAAATTGTGTCCCCATAAGATTTGTGTGTTGAAGTCAATGTGATGGTATTTGAAGATGAAGCATTGGCAGATAATTAAGTTTAGAAGAGGTGAGAAAGGCGAAGCCCCCAAAGTGGAATTGGTACCTGTAAGAAAAGGAAAAAAGATCTTGATCTCTCTCTCTCCATCCCTCCTTCCCTCTCTGTCATTTTCTCTCATATTTTGCCCACATACAAAGAAGAGGTCATGTGAGCACATAAAGAGATAGTGATACTCTGCAAGTCAGGAAGAGAGCCTTCACCAAGAACTTAATCTGCTGCCACCTTGATCTTGAACTTCCCAGCCTCCAGAAATGTGGGAAATAAATGTTAGTTGTTTAATCCACTCAGTCTACAGTATTTTGTTACAGAGTCTGAGCTGATAAAACACAACTTTAGCTCAGCTAAAGCAACTTCTACAAGGAAACTCTTCCTTTCTGACTTTAGAGTTTTCTCTGTAAGAGACAGAATAGAGAACCCTTAGAACAAATAGAAGCTGTTCTCTTCAGAAACTGTTTTCCTTATGGCAGAAAGACCTCCCCTAAGAATGGAGCATCACTGCAGGTGCCTAGATACTCCATGTTCAGCAGAGTTAATTACAGCATTTGTGGCTTCATCGTTCATTTTAATGCTGTTGTTTCATTTATGCCTTAATATCTTCCAACAGGATGAGGCTTCCATTGGCCCATCTCATTACAGCCTGGCACAATTCTAAGTCAACTCTGGATAGTCTGGAATGATGATGAGAGTCATTAACAAAGATTATATGCAATGAAAAGGCACGTGCCTGAGTGTTATGTGATTTCTATATTTATGGGCAGATTATTATAAATGCTTCCTTTGTGGATGACCCTGAAGGCTTTTAACTAGTAACACCAGAGAATCATTGTGATGAATGAAGAGATATATTGACTCAGAGAACACCAGAGCTAATGGTGAGTGGGGAATCCCATAGAATGGTGATCCCTCTGACATCTTTCACAATCTTCTTGCCAGTACTTATCTATAAATTTGTATTATAAAAGCCTAAGCAAATGTTATGACTGGTTGACCGAATGACTGGGCGACCGGTTGCTATGATGTGCACTGACCACCAGGGGGCAGAGACTCAACGCAGGAGCTGCCCCCTGATGGTCAGTGCACTCCCAAGGCTAACCTCCCACCATTTCTCCCTCCAGCTGGCTGCCCTGATCAGTCTCAATTGGGACTGGGTGAGATGGCCCCAATAGGCCCTGATCACCTGCCAGGCCCAGGGACTCCACCAGTTCACAAATTCTTCCACAGGCCCTCTAGTCTGACATAAAGAGGAAGCAAAAGTCTCTGTGTGTGACTCAAGATCGGGACAGATCAAGGGGATTTGTGCTGTTTAAATATATTATAAGACTTAAATTATGCTAATTTGAAAAGGTTTAATGGAATGGAATGACTTAGAAATGTTGAGCATACCAAAACACAAGGGTTTTACTAAGTTCTGTACCTTCTAAGTTTTACTGGAACACTTGTTTATAGTTCCATGCCAAAAAAGAATATAAAACAGAACTTCTTTTGTACCTGACTAATATACTCATTATTTAAAGGGAGAGAAAAAACATACTGTTATACCCAGAGTCATTTCCTTATTAGGATGGAGCAATAGTTTACAGGCAACAAAAAGTTTCATGCATTGTAACAAGGCTCATATATGTCTAGCTTGATGGACTGTTTCATATATTTTATGCATTTCAAAAGCCCAGTGAATACTTCCTAAATTTACATGAAATATTTTGTTCTTTTCACAAAAACATGTTTCTCTGTACCTCAGTTTGCTTAAATAATTGACTACAGTCCAGTCTTTGGGAGCCAATGTTCAAACACAATTCAATTACATAACTGAAGAAAGAAATATCACCACTGAGTGGTTTTGTTTTGTTTTATAATTATATTAAAAGTATGATAATTTGGGGGAATTTCTGAATTTCTAGCTGAGCATCACTCCTAATTCTAACCTGATGCTAAAAACCTAGACCTGAGCAAACAGCTTCTAAACCAACACATACATACACCTCTCATTCTTTTTATTAATGTTAGCACTTATGGTGTGATATATCGCAGTAGGTAAAAATTGTTGGTTCCCTATTGCTATTATGTAATTTTTGCTTCTTTGGCGAGTCAAGACAAATAACACTGGCTTATAGCATGATGTCATAAGAGAGAAGATTGCCCAAAAGTGAGTAGGCCGGTTCTGATTGGACTCTGCATTACCTTTTCTCCAAGCTGAAAAATGAGGCCAAGGGCAGTAGAATCTTCTTTTATGGAAAGGCTCTGCATAAATTTTAATGAAATAACAGGTGTGAAACAATTGAAATATGGCTAGACACCTGGTAGGAAAAAATGGCTAATGTTCTACTACTTATATCCCCTTGTACATGTAACACTTAGGAAGGAGCTGAATAGCGGCAGAGACAAGGTTGGTCATTTCTGCTGAGTGGCTCACCAACATTCCTTCTTAACCACCCATCCCCAATTTTACCTCCCTTTGCTAAATATCACTCATTCTCTCTGAGGAAAGCAGTTATTTGGGAGAAGCTACCCCACCCATCTGGTATATGTCGGCACTGCTGAAGGGGGAAGTTCCCCACGGAAATGCAGCCAATTAGTTATTTAAGAAAGACTCACACAGATGCAGGACCAGCCAGACCTCAGTGTAGCTGCCACTCAACCCTCAACACAGCACAGGTCTTTCCCAGCTTCGTATTCAGTGCAAACTCCTTCTGAGAAATGAACTGATTGTTTGTTTTGTTTTTCCTGAGATTTGTTGCTTCTAGGAATGAGATAAGGCATTCAAACTCATTTCCCTGGAGGCTCAAACCAAATTTGAAACTAGCAGGGAAACAGTGAAAGACCAATAATTTCACCAGCTGGCTCTCCCACAATAACCTAGCATCGTATGAGAAGTTGTAATATGTTGTGTGATTACTTCCTCTCTTTTATTTGTTTGCTTTTCTTCCTCTATTTCTGAGTTATCTTTCTTCATTTTGTGAAGAACAATATAGATACATAATGTTTTCTGGTTGGAAGCAAGTTTGTTCACAAGCTGCCAGGTTATTTTTATTTCTGAATACTTTGAACAGGAAGTTATAATTTTTTTCATTTTCCCCCATGTAAAAGGTAAAGCCAGAGCCAGGTACTTAACGATTGTAACAAGGAATTATTTTATTGGAATCCTGCATGCTCTTGGTTATTAGCTGACTAGCTTTCTGTGAACTCACTTCCAACTGTAAAATTTGCTCAGTTTTTATTGGAAACATGATGGTATGTCAGCTGGAGTTTAATCTCCTATTCAAGTAAATATATTTTCCTAGCCCCCAAATTAAGTGAAGAATGAATGTATGTAGTGTTACTGTCTTGTTTCCAATATTACATATATATCTGTAAAATATATCTACATATATATATATATATATATATATATATATATATATATATATAAAAGCTTTTCCTGGGTGTGTGAATCCATCATCATACACATATCATGGGTTTCTGGAGAAGTTTTTCATATTCTTTGACTTGTAAAGTCTAAATTTCATAGAAATATACAGATTTGATGTTTCAGTGACTTTTTTTCCTGTGAAATATGTTGGTATTAGTTATAGTGGTAAGAATGTGGATATTGTTTCTAAACTAAATGGAGATTTAATCCACAGGTTTATTTTCATTGAGTTCTCCCTGATCTTGGTAAAATATTACAGTGTTCTCCATGCCCATGCTATCCTATTACTGATTTCTTTACCCAGTACTTTGCAAGCATTTGGCTGCTGTGTGCTGTGCAAGGTTCTAGTTTACAACAGCAACCACATAGACAAGGCCCTCCCCCAGAGACCCTATGTCTCGGGCAGGTGCCCAAATACTGTAGGAAGGAATTTCAATAAGCAAAATGCATAATTTTTCCACAATAATTTCTCTTTTAAGTCCCATTATATTAGCTAATAGAAACTTAAATCACTTTAGCAGCAACCCCCTACTACCTTCCTTGCTTTTCCTAGGGCTGTGTCTGTGTTCCCAGGAGAGGATTGTTGGGTGGCTCTGGCCTGGGCCATCCCCATGCCCAGTTGGTTGTCTGAGAGGTCAAGCATTCCTACATTCACACTCATCACTCTGAGAACCTTGTTCCAGCCACAAAGAACCCTCAGGCTCTCTGACCCTTTGCTATCCCCCTGCAGGTACACAGGACCATTTTGTTGCTCCCTTGACACTGGGAGCACAGGGCCACTTAATGGAGCCATCTGAACCTCTTCATTTATTCTCTATCTCTGACACTCAGAAATTACTCAAGTCTTCTCACCGTGCGAGGGCATCTGGGTCCCTCTGCCTAGGCACCTCCAACAGCCATTTCTACTCCAACACTTGCATGCAGAGAAACAAGGGCCCTGTCACCTCTCCTTGATTTACCAGGCAAGGTCTCCCTTGTCTCAGACCCATGTGATAGCATGTGGGACCTCGATTTGCAGGCACATGTCAGCATAACCTTCTTTGGCTTTGCCCTGCAACCCCTGCCCTCTCCAATTCAAGGAATCATTTCTGGACTGGTGTAGGGAACCACCCAACTTGCTCCAACTCTCTGTCTTCTGAGTTAACTTGAGTCTCAGTTCTTGAAATTCAAAACACTATTCGCTGCTATAACATCCCTTTTCTGACACAAACTCCTTACTGACAAACCATAGAGGGGATCGCAGGCTCAAACAAAGTATAAGGAAGGGGGACTTATCAGTTATATCAAAATATTTAATTAACAATGTAGTCTAGCAGGATCTGTATTAAGAGATTACTAGTTACAAGAAGGGTCACTTCACTTGATTTGTGGGCAGACAATGTTATTACAGAGCAAATAATGTCATAATTGAGACCTGGAAGATTAATAGATAGTAACTTGGCACAGGGAAAGACTACTCTAGGCATAGGGCACAGCAAAGCATAGATGCCAAGAGTACATAGAACATTCTAGAATCTGAAAGAAGTTTAGTAAAACTAGAACACAGTGTGAGAAGAAAGCTGAGGGGATGGGGAACATGAAGAGAATTCCTGCAGCAGCAGGAGGAAAGCTACAGAGATTAACTTGGTTCAGGAGACATCATTAGTTGTTTACCCACGGTCATTCCTTCTTCAGGCCAACTGTGCTTCGTCTTACTGAGTGAATCATGATTGATAGGAGCCACTCACACATTCTTATGCAAGTGATTGATTCAAGGGTGGGTAAAACAAGCCACAAGACAAAGACAGCTGAACACTTAGGAAAAGAGTTTTCTCCCTGATAACAGAAAGGTACATGAAGTGAATAGAGAATATTCTCTTTACTATGCTGTCCTTCCTAATTTGGGGTGAGACAAGTCATTGGTTCAATGTTAGAAACTAAAGCATATAACATGTGAATGCAGAACCATGAACTTTAGGAAGGAGGACAGTTGAGGCAGAAACCCAACTGAGGCAGTACTATTTATCTTGGGATATTCTGGTAAATAATAAATACCTTCATGGTGTAAGCCATTATTAGTTAGGGATTCAGCAACTTACAAATAGATTCTTGCCAACATGGCAAAATAGTTCAGGATTTTGCAAAGGGGAACATACAGTGTTGGGCTCAAGTATGGAAAGATTTTTTGCAAACACACATGAAGGCCGAAACTAAAGAGAAAACATAGCAATATATATCTGGCATGATCATAGGTGAAAATACATATTAATCCATTACCTATGTCAAGATGAAACTCACATAAGTTTAACAACTAGTTTTTTTTAAATATTGTGAAGATTGGCTAAAGACAGATTTCAGCTCAAAAGATTACATTGATAAAGTAAGTACTCATCAAAATCTAATTAGTATTTCAATTAGCATTTCCTGCTAAAGATATTAACCCCAATTTATTTTTAGCCATAACAGTTTTGTAGGTGAGAGATGGGAGCTATAACAGCATTAATTATCAATGAAAATGGAAAATATTATGATATTAAACTACATTACTGTTTGGCCATTACTTAAAATATAATTGTTTTTAGTGAATGATACTTTTATAATTAGAGTGGTATGATAATACCTAACAATCGAAGGGAGTAATGGCAATAAAAGACCTCTTAATTTGACTTGGCTTTTCGAGAGCATTTTATAGACAGTAGATACTCTGGAATGAGTGTCATCTCAGCTCATTTTAGGACCTGAGATCTACTGGGGTGTCTAGGGAGCCTAGTTCATGGATTAGCTGGGGCTCTGTTTATGCCAAAATTGAGGTGTTGCCTGAATAATTGTGTGTCCTAGAGGAAGATGGAGCCATGGCATTCAATTTTGGTCCAAGAAGAAATGAGTAATTCTGAAATAAAGCATAATGTCTGTTCTATATTGTTCTCTGATTAAGTTTGTAGGGATTCATGCCTGAGTGATAAAGCATGGGGAGCATAATGTCTGTTCTATATTGTTCTCTGATTAAGTTTGTAGGGATTTATGCCTGAGTGATAAAGCAAAGGGGAGCATATAGTGTTGGGATCAAGTGTGTTTTTTAATGAACAAAGAATTTAATGAACAAAGAAACTAAAAATTAATTATTTTTACCAGAAGCCAAAAGGGACAATGACAAAAGGCATTAGACTGTAGTGATGAGAAGTGCTACTTTTAATGCAAATGATAGAATTCTTGATGTAAAATATAACAGACTTGAGTGGACATTGGTGTAAATCTATGGGAACAGGACTACCTCCAGCAACTGAAGATATTTAACATCCCTATGTTTGTCACAGACATATGAATCATCCTATTCAGAAAAATAAAGATAGACCAGAGTAGGTGCCAAGGTGGTATAACAATAGAACAATTGCACTGGCCCTCAACAGGGATGAAAGATCTTTTCAGGATAAGTTGCAATAGGACTCAAATTAAATATTGTAAGTCATATTTGAAGAACATGTGAAGGCAAGGCCAGAGAGATATACCGTTTCTTTCTAATAGGTATATAAAATGAGAAGAAAACAGGATTAAGGGCACATAAAATAAAGTTCAACAAGGGATTTAGGAAATAACATTTCATAGCACAACACAGATTTACCAATTAGCTCCTTATTATCCCTTAGAAATCTTGTATATTCTCCAGTTTAGTCTTTTAATAAACTTGTGGCTGATTTTGCAAATGCACTCAATATTATTGTTAACTCTTCCCCTCAACTTTCAATATTCACATTTTTCACTCTTCCCTAGGTCAGGGAGGATAATTTTATATTATAGTATAACTTAACTACAACTCTATAATAATCTCTGGATTGTTTATACTTTATAAATCAGCATTACCACTAATAATATAAAACACATTATTGACACTTATTATTTTATTTTAAATTATTTATTCATTCAATTAAATATTTACTGTGTGAAAGATTTATGTTAGAGGTTTTTTTTCATTTTGTTAATATTTAAATACCTGGTATGTTTATATTTTCAGTAACTAAGAGGTGAAAGAAGGTTATGAGGAAGGAAGGAGCCTAATAATTGCTGTATGAAGGTTTAAACATTAGTTATGGATAAACACCAGTGAATAATATAATTTACCTAGAGGCCTGGTGTATGGATTCGTGCACCAATGGGGTCCCTTGGCATGACCTATAGGGATGGGGCTGAAACTAGCAGTCCAACACACCATGCCGCTCATGCCTGCCATTCCCACCCATCTAGACATGTGGGCTCATGTCTAGACAGTCCTGGTTGGGAAAGGCTCGCACCACTACAGCAGTGCTCATCAGCCATGAGCCCTGTGTCTTGCCTGTCAGTCAGCTAAACAGCGCTCCTGCTGTGGGAGCACACTTACCACCAGTGCACCTCATAGTGACTGATGAGCCAGTTGTTTGGTCAATCAGTCCTAATGATAGATAAAGCTTTTATATGTATACTAGAGGCCCAGTTCACAAAATACATGCACGGGGGCGGGGTCCCTCAGGCCAGCCTGCACCATCTCCATTCTGGGACCCCTCAGGGGATGTCTGACTGCCCTCTTGTAATCAGGACCACTGGCTACTAATTGCTTACCTACTTGCCTGCCTAGTAGCTCCTAACTGTCCTCTTCTACTGGCCTGGTCACTCCTAACTGCCCTCCCCTGCAAGCCTGGTCACTCCTAACCTCTCTGACTCGGCCTCTGCCATCCGTGGCTTTTTCTGAAAATATGTCCAAAAGGATATCCAGATGTCCAGTCTAATTAGCATGTTACCATTTTATTAGTATAGGTAAGTATTTGTCATATTATTCTCTACTTTCCTGTATGTATTTAAAACACTCCAGAATATTTTAAGGGAATAAAAAATGGTCAAGTTGCAGAAAAATAAAAGTTTTGAAATACAACCTGGTAGGCTTAAAAGCAACAACATTTGTGTAAAAGGGCACAAGTTGCAGTCAGCAACAAAACTTATCGTTAGGATTGCTTGGTTAATATTCATTTGTTGGAAAGGCATGGTTTGGGCAAAAGAGAAAAGGAAACCAGCCCTATAAAAGGGAATGTCTGATTGGGCCATTGCCACAGCAGAGAAGGGCAGGTGTACAAAGGTCCCACAGGCAATGATGTCTGTGTGTATGGGACACCAAAGGACACCTGTCACACCTGAAACACAATTTGCTAACACTCATAATTGCAGAGCTCAGGAAGAATCACTGTTTTTAAAACTATTATTTCTCTGACATATAAAATATACATACATATAAACATACATGCACTCTTCTGAGCTTCCCCTGCCCTCCACTTAATATTTGGCTATGGCCTTCTTTTTTGTCAATGAATTGGATGTACAGACATAATTTTTAATGGCTACAGTGTTATCCCTGACTGTTTGACATTACTGTGGTTTACTTCACTAACCCTTTATTGTGGGTTGTTTCCTCTTTCCCCTGACATCAACAACTAGAGTAAACCTAATTGCTTATTTGACTGTTTACTTAGGACATATTCACAGACATGGAACTCCTGGCTCAAAGCTAATTCACTTGAATTTTGATCCACATTTCCAAATTGACTTTTTAGAAAGTGCTTCTGTTTGTTTAGTCCATTGGTTTTAAATCAGATTGCACTCCCACAAATGGGGTAAGAGAAAACTGTTCAATGTGCCTTTGGCAAATCACAAACTCTTGCTGAACTTGAGCGACCCCTTTCCAGCATAGCTGTCAGTGCACTTTTCAGGGCACTTTTGAAGGAAGGAAAGGGATCTGGCACTCCTATAGCTCTCCCACAGGGACAGAGCTGGAAAAGCAAAGTTTCCCAAGGAGGTAGAAGAGCAGCAGGGACCCTCCTAGCTCTGGGGCTGGGATGGGGCACGTGGAGCGGGACCAGCCTGGTTAGGCCACAGGGCAGGGCGGGGAAGCTCAGCCATGTCCGCTCTGGCTGCGTTCCACCAGCCCTGAGCAATAAGAGCCCCTGGTGCCCTTCTCTGTCCTTTCCCAGATGGGCAAAAGGGAACAGTGGGTGGTGGGAGACTATGCCGTTGCTCCCAGTCCTAACTCCTGAATCCTGCATGCTGTGTTACTAAGACAGGCCACCAGGCATGGGGCCAGGAGGGTCCCGCTGGAGGGTGAAGTCCAGGGAGGTGCAGGTGGCATAGCTGAGGGCCCTGTGTGGGTGCAGGCATGTGAGTGTGAGTGTGTGTATGTGTGTGTGTGACTGTCACTCGAGTTCATGCTCATGCACATATCCACATGCCCACACTCTATATCTCTGTACCCTTGGCCACCAGGAACCTCTGCAGAGCCTGCCATGAGTTCGGATACATCCAGTCTCAGCAACACGCAAGTCTGAGAAAGTTTCCACAGACTGACTCCCACTATGCTGGCAGGAAGTGGGACCCAGACTGATGTCCCGCCTCCCTCCTCTCACCTCCTATCTCCCACCACGCACGAGGCACCCTGCCTCTATGCACCTCCTGGTGACCATTTGTTTGGTCGTTTTGGACGTGAACACATAGCCCCTCCAGCGGCCAGCCTGCTCTTCAGTCATTTGTCCGGTCATTTAGGTCATGACGACCCCTAGTTTTTTATATATTAGAATAGATGTATTAGCTATATTTGATTTGATTTTTGAAATTATCTAAAATAATGCTGAAACTCCATTGATTTTGCTTATGTGCTTTTTTAAAAAAAAATTGATGTCTAGCCCTGTCAGTTAGTTGGAGCATCATCTCATACACCAAAAGAGTGTAGGTTCATTTCCCAGTCAGGGCACATACCCAGGTTGTGGGTTTGATCCTCAGACAGGGCATTTAAAGGAGGCAACAGAATGATGTTTCTTTCTCACATTAAGTTTCACTCTCTTCTCTCTCTAAAAATAAATAAAAATATATCCTCTGGTGAGGATTTTAAAAAGTTGTCTAAAATAGATGATGACTGAAATATATATTTAAAATAAATTATATGTGAAAAAATAACTCCATTAAACAAAATAAAGATGTTACTTTTACCTGACTCTGATGACATTACAGGTCTTCTAATGCATTTTCATTATGAAATAAGTTTCACCTCTAGGTAAACCAACATAAACTGAAGCTACTAGCATTTTCCCTGTGATCATATTTCTAGCAATTCATTTTTTAATAAGTCCTAAGGTTTCCATTTTATAATATAGTGATGAGAAAGATAATCACAGCCATAAGATTTTATTTCTGTATGCCAAGTTTATACTCAGATTTTCATATTAAAACCAATTTGTTAGACAATTCCAGAAGAGACATTTAACTTAAGCCATATATGCAAAAAGTGAGTATGTGTATTTATTTTATTCACCCTTAAGTGTATTTTTCTCTCCAAATATTGAAGTATTTTAGATGAACAGAATTTAAGTAGCAGAGATAAATAGGGTTTATTCTATGAAATTATATGATATCATAAAGTGCACATTTGTGGTATTTGCTATGCAATAAAATCTAATCTACATATCTTCAGTGATACTTTATAACAAATTTAATATCATATCTTTGTACCAGGTTTGGGGTGATAATGTGGTTTATTAGATGGGTATTTGGGTTGCTATTATTCATCAGTTACATGAATATTTTAAGCAAATAAAAAATGATTTCCTAACCTAAAAATGGAATAAAATCCATCGAAAACCAATTCTAAGGCAAACACAAAGAAAATATTTAGATACATTTAATAGAAATCTTTATTGACATTAAAATAATTCTTGCTTTGATTTGGACATTTATATAAAATGATGAAAAATAGGATTTATTGAGGGAATCCAAGATGTCGGCATAGGTAAACACCTACACTGCTGCCTCGCACAACAATTTCAAAACTACAACTAAAAGACAGAACGGACATCATCCAGAACCACAGGAAAGCTGGCTGAGTGGAAGTTCTACAACTAGAGGGAAAGAGAGGGGCTCACAGAGACCCAGAGGAGCTGCAAAAACTGAGGTACGGAGACGCGCGGAGGAGAGAGCGGGTGCTGGAGTACCTGGCTGGCTTTCTCTGGCGGGAGGGAAACGGAGACTCTCAAAGGCATTGAACCCCTTATCCTATGACACTAACCCCAGATCCAGCCGAAACTCATACGGGGGGAGTTTGGACTGTGAAAAGGGAGAAGTGCATGGAAATTTAGGGGAGTCGCAAAAGATCAAAGGCCTGGTGGCACACAAGGCACTGAGCACAGGACAGACTGCTGATTGTGCCGCTGGCTTTCGCAAGTGGGCGGGAGACAGACCCTCCCAACTGTACCACTTCTGACTCCACTAAGCCCCTGTTTCGGACAAAACCCTGGAAACCTAGACTCGTGTGGTCCTGGTGCGCAGGGGAGCTGGAAAGGCAGCGGTTAGAGGCACTGCAGGTGCTTGCACAAGGACTGCTCCAGCGATTACCCAGTCACGTGAGACTCAGGGACTGTGGAGGGTGGGGCCGACTGGAAGGCAAGGTGTTCCCTTAAGCCCTGAGACTCCACCCATCCCAAGCTCAATAGAGGCTTCTGCGGCTTTGCCTCTGGTATCATAAAGCTGAATTCAACACAGAAGTTTCCCCGGCATAGTGAAAATGCCGAGACAAGGGAAGGGATTACAAACAAAAGAAATGGAGGAAAAAAAACGACTGGATATAGAGTGCAAAACCACGCTTATAAGGTTTTTCAAGAATATGCTAGAAAAGTTGGATAAATTTAGTGAGACCCAAGAGGAGATGGAAAAGATCCAACTAAAGATAAAAAAAGACCAACTAGAAATTAAACATACACTGACTGAAATAAAAAATATTATACAGAGTCCTAACAGCAGACTAGAGAAAGGCAAGGATCAAGTCAAAAATTTGAAATATAAAGAAGCAGAAAACATTCAACTGGAAAAGCAAGAAGAGAAAAGAATCCAAAAATGGGAAGATGACGTAAGGAGCCTCTGGGACAGCTTCAAGCGTACCAATATCAGAATTGTGGGGGTGCCAGAAGAAGAGAGAGAGCAAGATACTGAAAACCTATTTAAAGAAATAATGACTGAAAACTTCCCACATCTGGTAAAAGAAATGGACTTACAAGTCCAGGAAGCACACAGAACCCCAAATAAAAGGAATCCAAAGAGGACTACACCAAGACACATCATAATTAAAATACCAAGAGCAAAAGACAAAGAGAGAATCTTAAAAGCAGCAAGAAAAAAACAGTTCATTACCTACAAGGGAGCACCCATACGACTGTCAGCTGATTTCTCAACAGAAACGATGCAGGCCAGACGGGAGTGGCAAGAAATATTCAACGTGAAGGACAGCAAGAACCTACAACCAAGAATAATCTATCCAGCAAAGCTAACATTCAGAATTGAAGGGCAGATAAAGAGCTTCACAGATAAGAAAAAGCTAAAGGAGTTTATCAACTCCAAACCAGTATTATATGAAATGCTGAAAGGTACTCTTTTAGAAGAGGAAGATGAAAAAGGTAAAAGACAAAAAAATTATGAACAACAAATACATATCTATCAACAAGTGAATCTAAAAATTAAGTGAATTAAAAATTTGATCAACAGAACAAACTGGTGAATATAATAGAATCAGGAGCACAGAAAGTAGACTGATAATTCTAAGGAGGACAAAAATCATAAAGCATCAAACAGACTGTGAAATTACAGCAGAAAGATTAAAGTTAGGTGAGGAAGATAAGTGATCAATCAAAGGACTTGTATGCATGCATATAAGCATAACCAATGATCACAGACACTGGGGGGTCGGGGTATGCCTGGGAGGGAGGAGGGGCAATGGGGAGATATGTATAAAAAATTAATAAAAATTAATAAAAAAAATTTTAAAAAAGGATTTATTATGAAATGATTGAAAATAATATTTATCTTTGCACAAGAAATGAGCAATAAGCTCATTAATGAGTTTAATCTATTAGTTTTTCTCAACTTTACTTAGGAAACTTCAACCTCCAAGGATTTTAATATGTTAGTGATTAAACAGATCTAAACAGTCAACTCTTTAGTCATTAATATGTATGAATATAAAATGAGATGTTATTATTTATGAGCAATATCAAAAATAAGATTAGAGTTTCAGATTGACCATAGCTTATTTTTACTGAGACTGGAAAAGCATTTCCATATGAATAAATCATCCTGTTTTTCATGTGATATATCCTGCAGGTGTTAGTTTCATAGTTGACATTTAGTAAGTAAACTCTACCCAGTAGGATGTAAAAAGATAATTTAGGCATACTCTAATACCTTCAGATGTGAAAATAAACCATTTGTTTTTGGGTATTTTCATCATTTTGATAGAATTAGTACAAGGCCAAATAAACAAACAAACAAAAAACCTAGAAAAAGTTGTTTCTATTACCTATATACTACTCTAACCTGTGAACACTTGACAGTGCTATGTATGAAATATCCTGCTAGCTCTGGATAAGAAGTATCATCTGCATGCATGATAGACCATTTGTAGCAAATTTATTCCTACAATCATTATATCCTGGCCTAAACATTTTTTATCAAAATTACCCATATTTTTCTGTATTTTCTAATAATGTAAAATATTATGATTTTGATTCCACCTGAATATACTGCTTTGGAACAAAAACTAACATTTAAGGCACTAAGGTATGCAGTCAAACATCAGTTCCCAGGATATACCTTACCTCCTACTCTTGGAAAAGTTCTTTAATTCAGGAAGTTGGGTTGGTAAGCAACATCTCTGACACTGGGATTCATTTTGATTTCCTAACCTAAAATTTGGAAAGTTTAAAAAAATTAAAAAATTAAAAAATTAAATAAAATTTGGAAAATTTAGAGAGCCGTGGGTCAGTAACTCCTTTGATCTAGCACCAAATTGACATGGCTGATAACTATGTTCTTAAATTAGATATTAGGCTCAGTAATTAAATCCCTGTCTAAATAGCAAAAATTTAAATTTTTTTCCCAAAATCCTAGCCCTTATAGGTAATCTGCAAAAAGAGGATAATCAAAGAAGTTTGATAAATGCAATGTGCTCTATCCATCTCTTGGAGATTTATAAATAAATTAATACATTAAAAACAGAAAAATTCTACAGAAAACTGTTCAACTGTTGAACAATGTATTATGGGCCAAATATATTTGACTAGAAAATTATGGCACATTACCAAATGAAGCAAACTAAAATGAACTTGGCTAGATACATAAGAATTGTAAACTGCAAGTTCCCCCAGCGATCAGATTATTACTCTGTGTGGCCTAGAACCCAGGAATATGTACTTTCAAGCAATTTTCGTGAAATTCCACTAGTGGCCAAATTTGAGAACTTTGACCTATCCTTCCTTTACTGTGACCCTCCTCTGCACTACTGTAGCAATAGGGAACTCTCATATGATTTGGTATAACTTTAAAGTTCATATATTTATTTGAGATTGAGCAATTATCCAGGATGCCTTACATTGTCTGTCACCAGCCTCTGCTAATATAATGGCTGTTCTCCTGAAGAGAAAATGTTGTCAAGTTATTTATCAGTTCAGTAAAATATTTATGGAGCATCTACTTCTACCAGATATTCTGCCAGATCTTGAAGGAAATGAAACTAAACAAGACTCATGTTCTTTAATAGCTAGCATTCTAGGAAAGATAGAATCCTGGATTATGGAAAGTGAAATCCAAAACATGTTAATGGCTTTGGAGAAAAACCATTAACTTTGGTGCCAATTTCATATGCTCAAGAGCTAAATGAAGGTAAAATGAAGTATTTCTTTCCATGGTCTTCTGAACTTCACACTGTTTTCCAGCTATTTATTGGATGCATTTATTCCTCTTCTGACAATTACCATATTTGAAAATTAACTAGCATTTTACCAAACCTCCTCTAATTTTTATTAACTTGCCATTTATTTAGTCATTCTAACTGGAAATTTCAGATTTCTTTATTTTTCATTCTGTCTTATGAACCACAGTGAATTCATTAACAAGCCTTATTGACTCTATCAAAATTAAATCCCAGATCTAGATTCTTACTCCTTCTCTTATATCTCTACCACTACACTTACACATTCAGCCTTATTTCAGATTCTCACATTTTTGCTCCAGGATTCTGAATAGCTCCTAACTAGTATCCTGCACTCCATCGCCTATCTGGCTTTCCATTCTCCAATCCACTTACTATATAACATCTACACTTGCTTTTCTAAACCAAAATAAGATAAACAATAGCAAAATGGACCAAATATGCCTTCTTTTATTTTCCTCATATAATGAAATTCAAACTCAGTATATTCCAAAGAAAATCTTATAATCTGATCTGAAGATACCTCCCAACGATATCTTCTACCTGTGAAACAAACCAATTACCTTTCTCCAAATACATTATGCTCCTTCACTCTTCTGCTCCTAAATAGATTTTTCTTCCCATTGCCTTGAAAGATGCTCCCATCTTTGTAAATCTACCGCTATTGAATGCTGGCAGGGATAGAACATTTCTCTTCTGTATTCTTAGCATTCTACTTATGTTCATTCTGATCACAGCGTCATCTCTTTACATTTGTATGGGATATGTCTTTTCTTCAAAGATTCTAAACATCACAAAATTATAACATTAACATTTGTTTCTCCACTTGTGGACCTTAGGAGATAATTGTCATTCAACAAATATTTGCTTAATAAAAGCATTTATGATTGAGTAAATTAAAGTTATAACTTAAGTGATTAATAAAGTTAACATTTTTGTTTAATGAATATGCAGCAAAAACAGCATATAAAATGTTTTAGAATTAATTACTTATCTACATTATGTCTGAATATATCAGGAAACTCTATATGCCTATGGCTGGACTAGCACTTTTTTTATGGAGCATTATTGCCTAGTCAAGGAATATAAGAAGGCAAAATTTATGTTTGCCTATAATGGAATATGGAAAGTTCCTAAATAATGTTAAATATTAAAAAATCAAGAATTTTATATAAGCAATATGTATTGTTGTTTGTGGGTTTTTTTTTTTTTGGCGATATATAGATAATTATCAAAACTATATATCCATATCCTATATAATAAAAGCCTAATATGCTAAGTGTCTGGTCGTCTAGTCAGCCATTCAACCAATCAAAGTGTAATATGCTAAGGCCATTCAAATGTTCACTATGATATGCACTGACCAGCAGGGGGCAGACGCTCCTACTGGTAGGTTAGCTTGCTGCCAGAGTCTGGCTGATTGGGACTGAGTGAGATGGGCCAGACATGCCCAGGAGCCTTCCTGCAGTTCCTTCTCTGCTGGCAAACCTCCCACGTCCCATCTTGGCCTCAGTGGGGTCCCTCTGTCTGGTCTGTGCCTTCTCACAATCCTGGCTGAGAGATCTCCACCCCTCCACCCCCGAGTGCATGAATTTTGTGAACTGAGCCTCTAGTATATTTATAAAACTAAAAGAAAAAATAAATTTAGATTTAAAGTATTATAACATAGATTTATTGAATTTCTACTTTGTAGCAGTTTCTGTAAAAGTATTTCAAATGCATACCTAATTTAATTTAAAGGTTTAGGAATAATTTTAGCACTTTATGTATAAGGAATGTAATACAATTTATTTATCTAGAGTACCGCAGACTGTCTTGAAAAGGAGAAAAACTTGTATCTATAACTCAGAAAGACATGTGAGTAATGGAGGGAGTCTTATTTTCCAAGACTTCTATGAAATTTCAGTTTGTGTTTTAACTATGAAAAGTATTTTAATTTGGCCTCTTCTGAAAACAGATGGGATCAGAAAACCCAGGTGGGTATGTTACTATATTTGTGAAGAAATTGATTTTTCTTATTTTCTATGGGAATGAGATTAAAATCAGTAGTTTGTTATGCATTGCTCTTGATTTTCTCAAATAAAATAATTCACTTTACTGAAAGGTTTTGGTGTAACCATTGAGTAAAATGTCTTTTATGTTGAATAGCCAAAGCAATAACATTATGTATCCATCTGAGATGAGCATGAAATGGTGGGGCACTTTCTCACCATGGATGCATTTAAAAAGAGTACTGTTTATTGCACCCCATGTGATCAGGGATGTAAGCTCCATTCTAACCTCCTGACTCTTCTTAAGAAACACTTTTTTTTTTTATCAAGAGAAATTTGACCAATTCTTTATCCATAGCTAATTACAATGTTTAGTTCTAATTCTGAATAAGGCCAATTACAGTGAAACCAAAGATCACAAACTCAGTAGATCCAGAGACTTGGAAACATGGAACAGACTGACAAATTTCAGAGCGAAGGTGGGGATAGGGAAGCAAAAGGGAGTGACTAACCAGGGAACTTATACACATACTAGAGGCCTGGTACACAAATTCGTGCACAGGCGGGGTGCCTGAGCCTGGGCAGCATTCAGGGCCATCTCACACAGTCTCTATTGGGGGGATCAGGGCCAGTTGGCCAAGGGGAAGGGACTGCAGGAGATTAGCCCACCTCAGGAGGTTGGCTGTGGGAGTGCACTGCCCACCAGGGTTCAGCTCCTGCATTAAGTGTCTGCTCCCTAGTGGTCAGTGAATGTCACAGCGACTGGTTGACAGGTCATTTGGTTGTTCAGTCATAATGGTCATTTAGGCTTATATATATATATATATATATATATATATATATATATATATGCATAGCCCATGGACACAGACAATAGTGTGGTGAAGGCCTAGGAGGAGCAGGTGCAGGGTGGAAGGGGTCAATGGGGAAAAAACAAACAAACAAAAAAGGACATCTGTAATACTTTCAACAATAAGGATAAATTTAAATAAATAAAATGAAAAAGATAACCAACTCATTAAGTAGTTTTCTTTTCCCTTGCAGCCTTCCTTTTCACATCCCCAATTCTGCCTTATTTATTCCCTTTCCTAATCTGAAATACTTCTGCTTTATCTATCACCAATATATGTTACTAAGCTCTAAGGAATTGACCATTTTTACCAATATATAAAAAAATATTATATCTGCCATCATTTTCTATGGAACTACATTCCTAAGGGAATTGTTTCTATTCAAAAGAAATAATTTCTTACTTTGTGAAAATGTGAATCAAAGCTCATTCTTTTTAAAAAAAATAATTTGTTTTCCAAGTAATTTAATGTGGCCATTATTTGGTAATAGAGAACCATTCTAGAAAAAGTTAATAATAATTCTACCTGAAATCATATCATTGTTCATGGCCAATAATTTTCAGAATAATAAATGGAAAAGGTCTGAACTCTAAGATGTTTGGTTCAAGTAAAGAAAGCTTTCATTGAAGGAAGAAAAACTCAGGAGATATTTTAAAACAACTTATGCTAAGTTTAGATTATAACTGAAATTTTATTTCAGAAAGGATATTTCAGAATATTAAATTATTTCTCAATGACTAAAACAGAATTATAAACTCTACTGAAATTGTACTGCCTTCTGTAATATAATTTTGACATACTTATGAACCATTAAAAAATCTAAGCTGTACTGTGTAAGAACTGCATGCTAACCTATGATCCACTGGAGACATAGACAACAGTATGGTGGTTACCAGAGAAACAGAGGGTTTGGGGGAAGTAGATAAAGGATAAAGAAAGTCAAATATATGGTGATGGAAGGAGATTTGGCTTTGGGTGATAAACACATAATACAATACACAGATGATGTCTTATAGAATTGTATACTGTTTCAAGTATACAATTTTATTAACCAATGTCACCCCAATAAATTTAATAAACTTTTTACATAGAAGCTATAATGAAATTTAGATATACTTATATTTCATTATTCATTTATCTTGGAAATTTATCTAAACTACTATTTCATATCATTTAGAAAACTCTCCACAGGCATTTTTCAAAATGGGTCTTTTTCCTTCACTAAAAAAAAAAAAAGAAAGAAAGAAAGAAATTAATTTCTAGTTTTAAAAAAATTGCAAGTATTATTGTACGCTTCTATTTTCCCACCTAAAACTAAAGGTTTTTTGGGAATTATTTTTACTTGTATCTATACGTTAATATTTATCCCCAAATAAAGCATTATTTATTACTAGAGGCCCCAGGCACGAATTCATGCACAGGTGGGGTCCCTAGGCCTGGCTGGCAATATGGGCCATTCGGGGCTGTCCTGCCCACTTCCAATTGGGGCCAGGATGATCAGGGCCAGGTCAATTGGGGCCTGCTGGCTGGGGGAGGAATAAGGGGAGATACTGCGGGAGGTTGGCCAACTGCAGGGAGGGACAGGGGGAGGTTGGCCAGTCACAGGAGGTTGGCTGAGGGAGCACACTGACCACCAGGGGGCAGCTCCTTCATTGAGCGTCTGCCCCCTAGTGGTCAGTGTGCATCATTGCTACTGGTCGACAAGTCATTCCAGTCATGCAATCATAATGGGCACTTAGGCTTTTATATAGAGAGATTACTCAATATCATCTTAGTTCCATTTTGTCACGTTGGTCTTCATATGTGACTAAAACTGAAATAAATATTTCAGAATTTTGAAAATAAATGTTGCAAAGTTATTAGAGAACAATGTAAAATTATATCTGATTTAGTATTGAAAGAAGTATTTTAGTTAATTTTTACTATATGTATAGTTTTCTGAAAATCTTCTATAAGTATCTTTAAATAGAGTCTACACAATGTCACTTATATCTATAATTTTTTATTTAGATACTAGAAGACAGGAAATAATGCTTCTTTCTCCCACTCCTCAGTCTTCTTCATTCATGGTCCATTCACGACTTATTTGCACTAGTATCCTTTTGCAAGACATGTCTTACTCTTTATGTGAGGCAAAACCACATAGAACAGTTACATGGCTTGTATAATATATACCTCCCTCTTGAATAAAATTAATTCTGATATAACCTCATTATTGACTTAAAATATTTGCTTTCAGATGCAACTTTAATATATAAAAATTAATAATGCTAATCAAGACACTGAAATCATGTATCATTATTATGTCATTTTCTAATAGCTGGGGATATATGTATACTTTTAGAATATCCTATGTAATAAAGAGTAATATGCAAAGTAACCCTCATGTCCTCCCAAGATGTCTGCCTACGACCAGGCCAGCAGGGGGATTAGTGAGGGCCAACCAAATGACTGAACAGCAGGCTACATGGGGTGACCAGGCTGGTGGGGGTAGGGAGACAGTTAGGAGCGACCAGGCAGATAGGTAGGTAAGTGATTAGAAGCCAGTGATCCAGGATTCTGAGAGGGATGTTCGACTGCTGGTTTAGGCCTGATCCCTGGAATCAGATATCCTCCAAGGGGTCCCAGATTGGAGAGGGTACAGGCTGGGCTGAGGGGACTCCCCTCCCCCCGTGCACAAATTTCATGCATTGGGCCTCTAGTCACTAAAGTAAAAACAGAAAATATTTAACATCCTGTAGAAATCTAGATACCCAGAATATATGCCTTAGGAACACACTAGGTGTCTAAGGTCTAGCAACCCTGATTTGTTTCTTAAATCTTTGTTTGACAAAAAAGTGAGTAGATGTGGAAAGCAGAAAATATGTTGAGACTAGGTGTGGGCAAAAATACTGTCAGAATAGATAGATGTATTGTGAATGGGCCAGAATGAGTTCAAATGAATTAGAAGTTTGAACCCTAGAGACAGTGAGGCATTTTTCTGTTTGAGCTGATGCTGAATTGTCCCAAATCCATCTGCATCTAATCCTCTTTCATGTTGTTAATGCATTTAAAAATAAAATTATTTAATCATAGCATTTCAATGAGGTGTGAATGATATATTTCTATTTGGGGGGCTAAGTTGCTGCCAGAATTAAAACCTTTTGTGTCTGGGAAGGAATGTGATGGGCAGAGAAAAATATCCTTCCTTTTTCTAAATTTTGTTTGCTTTATACAATAAAAAGTGGAAAAAATAAGGAAAACATGAAGGTTAAGGCAAATGCAACTTAGTAGCTTTAGTTATGAAAGCATGAGGCCTGACAAATGTGAATAAAATTCGCTTATTTATCAACCTTGCTCTATTCCTGCATCTTCTTTTAAGATAGATGCCTGGAATTAGTTGGAACTCAAGGAAATTTAACCTTACCTAACATTTTCTAAATGAGACCCCAAAGTGCTCCATCAGTTTAGGGCTGGGGATTTGTTTAAACTATCATTAAGAAAAAAACATGTATATTTATATATTTTTACCTACATGTATGTGAGCAAATATACACAAACACAAGGTATGTCACTATATGCATAGCAACTAAAAACATGGAACATAAACTCGCGATAGAGACCCAGGGTGCTAGGAAGGCAGTCGATGAGGTAGAGGCCTTAAGGGGAAAGTGCACCTGACACTGTTATTTCTATATACACTAAACACTTCTCTGGTCATATAGAGAAACATATTTTCCTATCGTTGTTTCTACAGAAACATTTGGGTATAATGTGATTACATACAGAGATTATTTATGTTTATGTAGCTATATTCAGATACAACCTGTTTTCCCAAATTTGAGCTCTTGATTAAAATCACTTTAATTTGTAATCTAAGATCACTGCTGTTCTGAAGCTGTCAGGTTATGAAGAATAATATTTTCCTTTCTACATTTCAGTCTTTCTCTCTACATTTTTGAACCTCTTTTGCTCCCCTCACTCATAGTTGCCTGACAATCCTAACAGTGCCTAATATAAACCTTCGCCTTTTTAAACATAATTTTTTATTGATTCTTATAAAGAGAGGAAGGAAGACATAAAGAGAGATAGAATGTCAATGAGAGAGGAACATCATCGATCAGCTGCCTCCAGCACCGCCCCTACTGGAGATCTAGCCCGCAACCCGGTCATGTGCCCTGACTGGGAATCAAATTGGTAAACTATTGTAAACCTCCAGCTTTAAATAGCTATAGTCATTATACTTCAGAATGTTTCACTCTTTTTTAGGTTAAACGTAAATTAAATATAGCTGGATCCTCTGCAACTCAGGGCACATCTATCCCCGACTAAATTTAATATAAATGCATCTACCACACACTATCAACACTTCAGTCAATGTCAGACAGTGAGGTGTGTAAGTTTCAAGTCTGTGTACATTATCTTCCACTGCTAGCCTTTGAGAAGCCTCTAAAGACCAAAAATTGAAGAAGAGGACTGAAAAGAATCTTTATATAAGTATTATTTTTACAAAAAAAAAACAACAACTAAGAAAAGTGAATTGATTTATTATTTATAGAAAGTAGACAAGTTTGGGAAATGAAAGAGTTGGATCCATTTATGAAGATTTGACTATAGTAAAGAACCTAAATTTATTAGTAGAGATTTCGATTATCAGATTATCCTTCAAAATACCTTATAATAAAAGATATATAAGAACAATATCCCAAACAACCATCAAAATATTCTTTCATCAGGAATAAGTAAGAATTTTAAGGTTCTGTAGATTGAAAAAAAGAATAAGAAACCACAGGTGACATTAAATTTCAGCTACCAGTATGATATAATCCAGACATTAAAAATAGTCTGTAGGGCCCCAACTTTCACCATATGCCAAAATAAACTCAAAATGGATAAAGGATTTAAATGTAAGACAGGAAACCATAAAAATCCTAGAAGAAACCATGGGTAGCAAAATAGCAGATTTGCCGTAGCAATATCTTTACTGATTCAGCTCCGAGGGCAATGGAAACTAAGGAGAAAATAAACAAAAGGGACTACATCAAAATAAAAAGCGTCTGCACAGCAAAAGAAACCAAACAATAAGAAAGTCCCCTGCATGGGAGTACATATTTACCAATGTTATCTTTGATAAGGGTTTAACCTCCAAAATTTATAGGGAACCCATACAACTTAACAAGAAGAAGATAAACAATCCAATCAAAAAACGGGCAAAAGACCTAAACAGACACATTTTGAAAGAAGACATCCAGAAGGCCAAGAGGCTTATGAAAACATGCTCTAAGTCACTAATCATCTAAGAGATGCAAATCAAAACAACAATTAGATATCATCTCACAGCTGTCAGAATGGCTATCAACAAATCAACAAATGACAAGTGCTGGCAAGGATGCAGAGAAAAAGGAACCATCATGCACTGTTGGTGGGAATGCAGACTGGTACAGCCACTGTGGAGATCATTACAAAGTTTCCTCAAAAAACTAAAAATGGAGCTCCCATTTGACACACTAATCCCACTTTTAGGTATATATCCTCAAAGAAAGAAACACCAATCAGAAAAGATATATGCACCTCTAAATAACAGCACGATTTACAATAGCTAAGATTTGGAAAAAGTCTAAGCGCCCATCAGCAGATGAGTGAATTAGAAAACTGGTACATCTACACAATGGAATACTACGCTGTTGTAAAAAAAGAAATAATTTTTCCCATTTGTAACAGTATGGATGGACCTGGAGAGCATTATGCTAAGTGAAATAAGCCAGCCAGTGAAAAAAAAAATCATGTGATCTCACTCATTTGTGGAATATAATGAACAACATAAACTGATGAACAAAAATAGACCCAGAGTCATAGAAGCATCAAATAAACTGTCCAATCTATGAGGGAAGGTGAAAGGTGAGGGGGTGTGAAATCAACCAAAGGATTTGCATGCATGCATATGAGCATCATAACTATTGGACACAGATGGGATAAGGGGGTAAGGGCATGTGTTTGGGGGGTAGAGGGAGCCGGGTGGAGGTCAATGGGGGGAAAAGGAGACTTATGTAATACTTTAAACAATAAAGAATTTAATTTTTTTTAAAAAATAGGTTGTATATTCTTTTTTTAAATATATTTTATTGATTTTTTTTTACAGAGAGGAAGGGAGAGGGATAGAGAATTAGAAACATCGATGAGAGAGAGACACTGATCAGCTGTCTCCTGCACACCCCCTACTAGAGATGGGCCCGCAACCAAGGTACATGCCCTTGACCAGAATCGAACCTGGGACCTTTCAGTCCGCAGGCCACTCTATCCACTGAGCCAAACCGGTTTCGGCAGGTTGTATATTCTTAAAGGAAAAGATAATAAAATTATTATTTAAAACACTAAGTGATTTATACTATTATATGATATCTATACTGTCTGAGGGAATCTTAATTAAATCTATAATAGCTTTGGAACGAGAAGTCAAATTGTACTGGTCAATATAAATGCAGGATTTAGCAGAAGAGTCTAATGTGCATTAATAAATTAACCAGGCCAACAATTATCTAAATAGAGCAGTGCTTAAAGGATCTGGTCTTGTTTTTTTTAAATATATTTTATTGAGTTTTTACAGAAAGGAAGGAAGTGGGATAGAGAGTTAGAAACATCGATGAGAGAGAAACATTGATCAGCTGCCTCCTGTACACCCACTACTGGGGATGTGCCCACAACCAAGGTATGTGCCCTTGACTGGAATTTAACCTGGGATCTCTCAGTCCAAAGGCTGATGCTCTATCCACTGAGCCAAACCTGTTTTGGCAAGGATCTGGTTTTAAGAGGCAGACTGATCAGATCCAACATCAGTAGTCTCACCTCTTGCACCAAATCTTATAAATAATAGGTGTGCATAACATTGCTAAATACTGATATGAATATTCAGTGGTTCAGGGCATAGGAGTAATCTGTAATGGTTATGTGTACTTCACAGGATGGCCTACCCATTGGAACACATTTTAGTTAGAGGGCTGTGCTGATGCAGAAAGTTTAGCAAATCTAAGCATAACCACAATGGTAGAATCCATGAACAGAGGGCATCCAAAAACATAACCAGCTGATCAACTTGAATAATTCAACTCAAGAAACCAGAAATAGAGAGCCCTCAATGTCATCTCCTAAGTCCAGGGTCAAGCAGTGGCATCTGGGGTATTTAATTCTGAGCAGGAATATTTATTATCAGATTTTGGGGAAGTGAGACAAGCTCAATGAACTAGTTGCATATCCTGTCTATCTCCCTCACTCTAAAACAGTGCAGACCACCACCCTACCAATAGGTCCTGCCCTCCCATTAGCTGACTTTCAAGCAAATAACTTCAAATGCTAAATTGAATACAAAAAGTAAAGTCAGACAACATTTGAAAATTATCATCATTATGAAATATCAAAGACAATAAATGTGAATAAGTAATGTGAATAGTTTAAATACCTCTAAATTATAGAGATACTCATTCTGGACTAATAATATATTTAATTCATTGATGATTACAAGAGATGTATCTCAGACCAAATAAAATTGAAAATAAGAGAACTGAGAATGTGGGTTGTACATGTGTGATGGGTGTTAACTAAAATTATTGTGGTAATCATTTCACAACGTATTCATATATTTATCTAATCATTATGTTTTATACATAAAATGTTATATGTCAATTATATATCACTTTTTAAAAATAAAAAAGCATAAGAAATAAATTAATAAATTTTAAAACATGAATAATGGACTTAGTTATATTATTTATCACTTACCTAATAAGACAAATAGCATTCAGAATGGATTTTTAAAATCTACAAATCAGTTAAACAAAAATATTTATTAACAGCAAAGCAGATGCCAGCAAATTCATAAAAATAAAAAAGCAAAAGGCCAATAAAACCAGAAAAAGATCATAGACTTCAATAATAAATAGAAAAACTCAAATTAAAACTAAAAATCTGATATTATTTTTTCATTCTTTAGATTAGCAAAAATTATGGGTCGATTATATCAAGCATATTGTCAGCAAACTGTCTCACACTTTGCTGTAAAACTAAACTGTAAATAGCTATAAGTATAAATTAGTACAGCTATTTCAAAGGAAATTTGGCATTACCTAATAATGCCACTTCTCAATACAATAGTTACCTTTAAGAAATATTTCCATGTGTAAGAATAAACTAGTATCCTATATAATAAAACCCTAATATGCAAATCACCCAAATGGCAGAAAGACTGGTTGCTATGACACGTACTGACCACTAGGAGGCAGACACTAAACACAGGAGGTGCCCCCTGGTGGTCAGTGTATTCCCATAGCGGGAGTGTTGCTAAGCCAGAAACCAGGTTCATGGCTGGCAAGTGCAGTGGCAGTGGTGGGAGCCTCTTCTGTCTCAGCACCACACTAAGGACCCCTCAGGGCATGTCCGCCTGCCAGCTTAGGCCCATTCCCTGCAAGCCAGCAGGCAGACATTCCCTGAGGGGTCCTGGACTGAGAGAGGGTGCAGGTCGGGCTGAGAGACATCCTTCCTCTCGGCCCCCCAGTGCATGAATGTCGTGCACTGGGCCTCTAGTATCAGAATGTTTATTATGGCATTGCTAATATTAAAATATGAGCAGATGGGAGAGGGAGAGAGAAAAATTCTTAATATAATAGTAACTAAGTACATGGTAGTTTAATACAGTTAATATACTATAATATATGTGTATTATATAAAAATATGCAGTAACTATTAAGGTAGATCTGTAGATACTAGTTTTCTTTAGATAGCTCTCTATATACCTATATAGTCAAGATAGATCCTTATGTACTAACATGATTAGATTTTTAAGAACAAATATAAAAAAAAAGTTGAAGAAAATGTTACTTCATTTAATGTAAAAATGCAGGTTTTTTTTAAAGTAAAACTAAAAATACACAAAATCTTTTCCCTCATGCATAAATATTTTATGTAAATCACAAAAGATATGTCTGGATGAATAGCCACAAAACATTGTTGACAGTGACTCTCAGGGATATAGGAGAGGATCAGCATTTGAAAGGAGTCATCAAAGGAAACTACAGTGAACATCTATAATTTTAAACCCCTTCATCCCCCGCACTAACTCCCCCTCCTTAAAGCACACTGATTATACTTTTGAAGAAACCTTTTGTATCAACCAACATGCTTGGGAGAAACTGAACACTCCTCAACCAAGACTGAAGCAAGTAAACAAGGCCCAAAGCAATCAATGTTTTCCAGTTCCATAAAACAGTGATTGGCTCAGGTCTATAAATCAAAACAAATGAAACTCAGTTCTGGAAACTCTTTAAAAGCTGTTATAAAATGAAACTAGTGGGAAGAAAAGTAGAGCCATTGCAGCCACCTTGCAACCTTGGAAGAAGAGCCGGAGAACAAGCCAGTGAGTTGGTTGGTTGTGCCAGGGAATATACAAAGAGAGACATGGAGTTCTGCCGCCATTGGGACCCTGGGGAAGCCAAGGGCTTCCAGCTTCTGTCAGTAAATCTTTTCAGGCACTTAGGCCATTTGGGTTCACTTTTCAGTCTTTTGCCACCAAAATGTTTTCTCCCACAGAGGTCTCTTGGGCTTATCTTTTCGTTAAATTTATTTTTTGTTATAATGATTTTATTAAAATTATTTTTGCTATAATTTTTGCTAAGGAAAATAGGCTCATATACTTTGTCATTTTAAAACTTTAATAAAAACAGATTTTAAAATCTCATGATTGGACTAAAGGATTTTTTTAAGTTGCATTCATTCATCTAAGTTTAAGATTTTTTATTTGAGGTTTTATTAAAGTATTAAACATAGAATCATAAAATACTTTTTTAAATATAAAACATCTTGGCAGATGGACTATGAGGAAGTAATAACTTCAAATATTCCCTAGAATAGTGTGGATATAATTAATGCATGCATAAAAAGTAAAAATTTTAGATGGAATCAAACTCTAGAACAATAGAAATGTTGCAGTCTTTTTCCAAACTCCTTCTCCCCTAATTATTGCTAACAGAAAATGGAGACCCTTCTTTTAAAATTTTTCTCTCTAAAATAACAAGGACAGCATGAAATTTACAGTAAAAAGACAAAATCTTCTTGTAACTGTTGTGCTTGCCTCCAAAGACTACATCTTTGAACAGGACCTTTAAGATACAGGCTCTTTTGTTACCTTTTTTCTCCTTGTGCTTTTACATTCTGGTCTCTTATCTTCAACTCTTCAAAGAGTTCAAGCACAAGAGGATCCACTCAATTCCTCTGCATCTGTTCCTCCTACAGCCAGCTGTGTTCATTCCCTAAAACATTGTAGTATTCAACTGGGCATTTTCTACTACATTTTCCCCCTTTGCTGCTCATTTCACCCATTTCTTTTTCAATTACAGTTTGCATTCAACATTATTTTGTATTACTTTCAGGTGTACAGCATAGCAGTTAGATATCATATATTTTACTAAGTGTTCCCCATTCCAACATTTCAAGTACTTTCTTGGAACAATGCATAGTTATTATAATATTATTGACTATATTTCCTAGGCTTTACATCCCCGAGACTGTTATATAATGACCAATTAGTAATTCCTAATCTCGTAATCTTAATTTTTAGAGAAAATGGAAGTGAGAGAGAAAGACAGAGAGAACATCAATATGAGAGAAACACATCAATTGGTTGCCTCCTGCACAAGCCCTGACCAGGGTCCAGGACAGGGAGGAGCCTGAAACCAAGGTACATGCCCTTGACTGGAATCAAATCTGGGACCCTTTGTTCCTCAGGCTGATTCCCTATCCACTGAACCAAACCAGCCAGGGCAATTTTACCCACCCTATCTAATAAAAGAGTACTATGCAAATTGACCATATCTCTGCTACACCCACCAGCCACCCCCACTAGCCACACCTATCAGTCAATCAGAGCAAGTATGCAAATTAACCCAAGATGGCTACAGCCACAGAGAAAGCAGGAGGGAGGTTTGGATTGCCCTTGATGATGGAGGAAGCCAAGCTTTCCATAAACCCTGGTTGGGCCAGGCCTCCGCTTAAGGCAACAAAGTTTCAATGGCTGTACAAACAGAAGGCTTGGCTCCACTCCAGGCTACAAAGTTCCAATTATAGAAGATAAATAGATCAAAGATACCAAGGCCTCCACTTGGGTCACCTAGGGGCATGGAAGGCCTGCAAACCACCACAGGCCCCTCGCCCAGACCACCCCACACTCCAAGGGAAAACCCACCCTGATCCAAGACACCCTCAGGGCAAACCAGTTGGCCCCCACTGTGTACCAGGCCTCTATCTTATCTAATAAAAGAGTAATATGCAGATTGACCATCACTCCAACACACAAGATGACTGCCCCCATGTGCTCAAAAGATCCTGACCCCATGTGGACACAAGATGGCCACCACAAGATGGCCAGCAAGGGAGGGCAGTTGGCCAAGACCAGGCCTTCAAGGAAGGGCAGTTGTGGGTGATCAGGCCTGCAGGGGAGGGAAATTAGGGATGACCAGACCAGCAGAGGAGGGAAGTTGGGGGTAACCAGGCCTGTAGCAAAGTGCAATTGGGGGTGACCAGGCCTATAGGGGAGTGCATTAGGGCAAACAGGCTGGAAGGGGAGCAGTTAGGCATCAATCAGGCTGGCAGAGGAGTGGTTAGGGGTGATCAGTCTGGCACGCAGAAGTGGTTAAGGGCAATCAGGAAGCCGGCCAGGTGAGCAGTTGGGAGCCAGCAGTCTTGAATTGGGAGAGGGATTTCCGACTGTCTGGGTAGGATCAGGTCTAAATGGGCAGTCAGATGTCCCTAAAGGGGTCCCAGTTGGAGAGGGAGCAGGCTTGGCTGAAGGACCCCTCTGTCCCATGCACGAATTTCATGCACCAGGCCTCTAGTTTCTAATAATGGTCATTGAGAACAAAGTTTTTTCAATATAGGAAAATAAGTTTATTTTTTATTCAATGGCCTTTAGGCCTACATGTTAACACAGAGGGCTTCTGCTTCGCTGTGAGATTATAACATTTCATCATTATAGCTCAACCAAAGGCATGCCAATGTGTGACAGAAACAGTACATGTTCATAATATGGACCTGCACCAAGGTCATTTCACAGGTATGTTAATAGGCCATAGGACAACTGCCAATGGTGATACTTCCAGTTTTGAGATAACAATCTGACTTAAGTGACATAAAAATGTGTACTTTATATCTTCCTTGTGTATTATTTCCATGGCTACCCAGGCCCTCAATGGTTCTCTAAACTGATGTGATTGTTTACAGTGCTGATGTGCATTACCAAAATAAACAGGTGGTCTCTCTGCCACAAACTAGTCATCCAGAGTTCATTGTAAATTAATCTAAAAAAATACCTGGTTTAGAGCATAGCACCAATTCATTTAGCAAAAAAAAGTACACATTTGTACTTTTTAATTATGTAATTATATAATGCAAAACCTTCTTGTCATTTAGAGAATTGTATGTTTAAAAAGACCCCCAAAATGTTAAAATTACATGGGTGCATACACTTTATTTTTCTTGGACTTTGAAGGCATAATGCAGACAAAGTACAGCATGCCACTGTCTTCCTTTAATTTTTTAACTTTAATTTTCCATTCTGACTCATTTTCATTCTCTTGCCTATTCTAATCACTCTCTTTAATGTCCATAAAATAGAAAGTTCTGTTTTATGTGTTTTTTTTAATTTAAACTGATAAATTGTTTTGATCTTGTTCTAATGCCTACTCTTCATTTCATAACATGTTATTGTATTCTCACTGCAGCTAGCATTCCTTTGAATGCTGTTATTACATTTCATTTATATGTCCCCTTAGTAATGAATCCAGGGAAAGCTTCTTTGCTACAGGAAGGGAACATTGCCCATTGGCAATATGTGTGTGTCTGAGAGAGCTGTTTCATTCAACAAATATGTATTAGGCATTTAATAAGTGTCATGCACTGTTATAGACATGTAGGATATGCCAGTGAACAAAAGAAACCAAAAGCCCTTGCCTCAATGAGTTGACATTCTAGTGGATTTTCTCTGGAGAACATAACTAGGAAAGGGACTGTTGGATTTTACGGTATACCTGTTCTTAATTCTATTTTCAGAATTCCCTCTGAAATAGCTTCACTCAATTAAAAATGTGAGTAATATATTAGTACCCTCACTCCTTGCCTCAAACTTGGTTGGCTTAAGGAATTATATTACTCTCTAAGGTTTGACACCTGATAGAAATAAAATGACATGGTATATATCTGATTTCTAGAAGTTTCTACACAGATTTCTAAATCATGTTGCTTTATCACATTTGTGAATTGCCTATTCATAATTGTTTCTGGTTTTTCTGCTTTTTTATTTTTAAGCACTTAAAAATATTTTTATCATGCCCTAGCCGATTTGGCTCAGTGGCTAGAGCATCGGCATGCAGACCAAAGGGTCCTGGATTCTCTAAACACATCAATGTTTCTCTCTGTCTTTCCCTCTCTCTCCCACTCTCCCTAAAATTCAATGGAAAAATATCCTCAGGTGAAGATAAAAATAAATTTTAAAATTTATCAGTAAATAAGAAAGATATGGAAAGAAGCTAGAAAAGGCACAACAGACACAAAATAAAAAGGTAGGAAATAAATAATATATAAACAGTAACAGGACTCAATGACATAGAGAAAAAATGACTACAGTAAAACTCAAAAGATATGACATTTTTAAAAAATGCTTCTTTGGAAAACAGCACATAAAATATACAAAATTTTGGTAAGATATAATAAATATAACTGAAAGAAGATACAAAATAAACTAAATTCAGAGTAAGAAAAAAACTAGTGATATAATAGTGATTACAAATATTATAAATTATACATCAATAAATTTGGAAAACTAGATAAAACGTTAAAATTTGGGGGAAAGCATAACATGTCAAATTGTTATCAAAACTTTCATATACAAATTTTATTAAATAAAAACTAAAATAATGATTTAAAGCAAAGGCCAAAGCAGGGCCACCTGGCTTGAGAGGTAAGTTCTAACAAGTTGTTAATGATAAGAAATCAAATTGTTATAGAAAATATTAAAACTCAAGAAAGCTTTTTGTCTGTCTTGTTGAATGTGGCTTGTAAAATTATTTATTTCAAAAACCATAGGATAGTAAATTAAGTAGCATAATTTTTTTTTTAATTCCTCCTTTGACCAAGAAAGAATAACTGCGATAGGAATTGCTTTCCCTACAAAACCAGCCAAAATGTAGGAAAACAGGTAAAGCAGGACTGGGAAAGGGAAAAATGAGGTGAGCATTACCTGACCAAGCTTACTTCCTAGAGGTAGTTTCCAGGATGCAGTGCAGAGAATAAAAAACCAAACCACACTCAGCAGTTTCCCAGTGTGAAGGAGTAAGTAATTGGAGTTCAAGAAAACCAAGGATCCTAGAATTGTGGGCAGGGTACTGTAGAGGAGGGTCTATACAGAGAAATAGTTCTGCATATCTGCAGAGGAATCCCTTTGAGACTTCAGCTAAGTACTGCCCTGTGTATACAAGAGACCCTGCTAGAGCCACTACAAAGTAAGCTGAGCAATTTCCTTGGCTTTACACCAGGCTGTTAATAGTCTGTGCAGCTACCAGCCACAGTGAAGAGATCTCATAAGAAAGGAGCATTAGATAGAGCTCTCATGGATTAAGGGTCTTGCCTAATAACAAGACTAATTGAACACTGGGAGTGGGATGGGAGGTCAGGAAGAGTGGCCTGCTCTGAACTAGCACTAACAAAACATAAAAGAAATCCTTGAAAGAATCAAACAGATCCCAGTAACTGCATGGCAGAACAAAACCAAATATTCTGTAAAGAAATAAAAAAATGTCCAGCATGAGCAAGATAACCTAGAATACAATAAAAAATTGCCAGGTATGCAAAGAAACAGCATAATAAGATCCTTAAGATATTACAAACAAAAAGAAATCAGAGATAATGGGACTCACAGTAAAGGACATTGTAAAATTATTATAAATTTGTTCTATATGATCACAAAGGTAAAAGGAAAATATGAACATGATGAGAAGGGGAAAAATAGGTATGGAAAAGACAAAAATGGAACTTCTAAAGTTGAAAAATAAAAAGTCTAAAAGTAGACACTGAAGCAGATTAGATACAAAAGGAAATATATGTGAACTAAACGACAAAGCCATAAAATATACTCAAGTGTATGTTTCCATAAGAACACTATAAAAATATTTTACATATAGCCTGGCTGGCATGGCTCAGTGGTTGAGCATCGACCTATGAACCAGGAGGTCATGGCTCAATTCCCAGTTGGGCCACATGCCTGGGTTGTGGAGAGTGCAGGAGGCAGCCAATCTAAGATTCTCTCTCATCATTGATGTTTCTAACTTCTATATAATAAAAGCATAGTATGCAAATTGTCCCCTCGACCAGAATTAGTCTGGGAGTTTGACCAGGGGGTGGAGCTGCCTGGGGGGAAGGGAGAGAGGCCCTGGCCAGCAGCTGCTAGGGACCCTACCAGTGAACGAATTTGGTGCACTGGCCTCTAGTGTGTTATAATTATAATTAAAAAGCTAAGGGATATTTTTCCCTTTTGTAAGTATTGTCACTGGAATTTTAACTATTAAACATGTTTTTGGTAAATGCAAGTTCTGTACATTGAAATCTATAGGAGAGAAAAGACAAAGAACATTTAAATAAATACCTTGCTTATGAATAAGAAGACAAGATTGTCAGGAAATCACTTTCAAATTATGGATTTAATGAAATACCATTCAAAATCCTAGAAGGCTTTTTTTATTTTTAATGTGGTAAAAGCAGATTTTAAATTTATGTGGAAATGTAAAAGACCTAGAATACCCACAATAATTTGTAAAAGAATAGTTAAACACTATCTGACTTTAAGACTTAATATCAAGCTAGAGATATCACAACAGTGCAGGATTGGCATAATGATGTATATATGGGTCAATAGAACAAAGTAATATCCAGAAATAGACTCACATATACTAGTTTATGGCTAATTTTGGACAGTTATTAGAATGATTCAAAGAAAGTAGACCCTTTACAACAACCAATTAAATTTTTATGGGAAAATAATGAACCTTAACCCTTACCTCACATCAAATATAAAAATTCATATATGTGTCATAGACTTAAATGTAAAACCAAAATCTATAAATCTTCTAATAAATAAAAACAGAAATCATTAGTTCTTGTGTTAGGCCAAAATTTCTTAGATAAAACACAAAAACTGATATCACTGTAATTAGCAAATTATTAATAGTAGGAAAGGAGCAAAGGGGGAAGCCTGACATTATAAGTGTGGTCCTTTGGGCAGCTTTGCCAGGAAGCTGCCACTTCACACTCTCCAGGGAACCACCAGTCCATTCCCTGCAGAGCAATGGGGGAAGGGATCACAGAAAGGGGAAGACGGGCATATGTGCAGTGAATTGGGGTGACTTGGGGAAGGTGCTTGTTGCCAGTCAAACCTGGGAGAGAAATTATTGGCTGGAGGGGCAGGGCTTCTGCAAGGTCACGAAAATTTGTGACTACATAATCCCTAGACAACGGAGCTCACTCTCTCGTGGCTCTCTAGTTTCTTTGTTTTTTTGCTCCTGCTTCCTCGCATTTGCTTGTGTTTCCTCCATAGCCAGATGGCCCTTTGGACTCCACACACAATGGACTGATGGACTGAAGTGGGGAACACAAACTAAACTAGCCTGATGCTAGACTGGACTGTGCTCCCACATGGAGTGGGAACGCAGGACACCGGCTTCGATCCTAGCTCTGCCGAAGCCACAGCTGCACTTCTGTGCCAGGGCTGATGGACATGAAACTTCGGAAACTCAGGGGTGTTATTCCACAGAAATAAAGCTTTTTACAGTATCTCATCCTCCCGTGGGGACCTCTGGAAATTCTTATTCCAACAGCACCCCAGTAACTCCACTCCCACTAGCAGTTTCCCACCAATAAAAAAAACCATAAGCCATAGATAAATATTAATAAACTGAACTGCATCAAAATTAAAAATTTTTGCTTTTTATATACAGAAACTTGAAAGGAAGCCACACATTGGGAGAACACTTATTTAAAGGTCTGTATCCAAAATGTAAAATTAACTCTTCACTAAAAGGAAGATATACAAATGACCAAAAGCACATAAAAAATATGCATTTAAGTCACTGTCAATGCAATTGGAAAAAAACTATGATAATAGCCATGAGGGAAATGACAGAAAAAATCATGTTTTGAATAATATTTGATCATTTTCATAGAAACCTCAGCAAATTGCAGCTCGCGAGCCACATGCGGCTCTTTGGCCCCTTGAGTGTGGCTCTTCCACAAAGTACCACGGCCTGGGTGAGTCTATTTTGAAGAAGTGGCATTAGAAGAAGTTTAAGTTTTAGAAATTTGGCTCTCAAAAGAAATTTCAATCATTGTACTGTTGATACGTGGCTCTGATAACTAATGAATTTGCCAACCACTGCCCTAAGCTCTTGATTCCCAAGTACCTAAGTGCCTAATCATGTGCCTTATATGAAAACACCAATCATGGTGTACTGAGTACCTAAAGCCCTATCCCTTCCCATTCCTTCCCTCAAAAGGTGTGTTCATCTCTGCATGGGTTGCTGTTCTCCCCTTGTGAGACAGTCCGGCAGGATCCTTTTCCTCTAATAAAGTCTGCAGTCCTGTTTTTTCGGCCTCTCATTCTTTCAGTACAGTTTGTAAAGCTTAATGTTTCTCTTTTGTTTGGTTTTTGCTTGCATTCAAGGAATAAATTCCAGAGGAAGATACAATGCTGTTAAAGAAGAGGGAGGAGGGATGCCTTTGTGTTAGGCTTGTTTCTCTGTGAAGGATTCTGAGGAGAGTCTAAGGATCAATTCTGCTTTTAAGGAGGAATTTTAAAATGCAGGGATTACAGAAGAATTAGGTGCTTTTTTATTATTATTTCAGAGAGGAAGGGGAAGGGAGAGTGAGAGATGGAGACATCCATGATGAGAGAGAATCATTGATCGGTTCCCTCCTACATGCACCCTACTAGGGATCAAGCCTGCAACCAGGGCATGTACCCTGATTGGGAATCAAACAGTGAATTCCTAGTTCATAGATTGACGCTCAACCACTGAACCATACTGGCTAGGCTTGAGTGCTGTCTTTAGGTAAAAGTGGCTAAGCAATTGTGTCTCTCTCCTAATTAATGAAACAAGCAAAGCAAGTCTGAGGAATCATTGGAGAGGATGTTGTCATCACTCAAAGTGTGTTTTTTTGTGACATTTTACAACTACAGTATGACCTTGGGTGACACAGTGTTGTTAACTTTGTAGCTGACTTTATCTGTGTCTGTGTCCCATCCTGATTAATGAGTGGAAGGGCTGTTTTTGGCTTTTTCAGTGTAAGCTAATTTTCACTCTCACTTCCTAGATAGTTTTTCAATCTTTCACAATTAAAGAGAGACCTTAGCAAGATGACCAGATACAAATTCAATTTTTTCAATTCCATTAAAAAGTAGTAAAAATTAAAAAGTTAAAATATATTAATATTAAATATCAAGAAAAATGAAAAATATAGAAGACTGTTAAAGCTACATGTAATGAGCCTATTTGGGAGGCTCAGTTGGTTGAGCATTGTCCTGTACATCAAAAAACAAACAAACAAACAAAAAAAGAAAACCTTATAGGTTCCATTCCCCATCATGGCACATACCTAGGTTTCCAGTTCTATCCCAGTCAGGGATGGTATAGATGGCAACTGATTGGTCTCTCTCTCTCTCTCTCTCTCTCTCTCTCTCTCTCTCTCTCTCCTCCCTCCTCCCTTTCCTCTCTAAAATCAATGAAAAAAAATTCTTGGGTGAGAGTTTTAAAAAACTACATATAAAGACATAAAATGAAACATGTAAACAAGTTATATTTAAAATATCTTAGTCTGAATTGAAACTCAATATTACAAAGATATTAATTCCCATTGCACCCCCACAAAATTAATTCTCAAACTTAAGTCAATTCAAAGCAAGATTTTTAGGGGGAACCTGAAACTAGTAGTTTTAAAATTCATATAACAATTATCTATCAGTATGTAAGATAATTAAAAAAAAATAAATGTGAATTGGGAAAAAGTACCCTGCTATGGTAGAAAAATGTATGACAAAATCATGGCAATAAAATAATGCAATATAGAAAGATGAATGAGCAAACAGTCATGAAACCCAGTATAAAGATCCCAAATACAGACTGTCTATCTGTGGAAACTTGGTCAATGAAGGAGATGGACTTACCAATTACTGGGGGAAAGATGGACGATTTTATATAATTGCAGAGGAAAATAGTTAGGTAGAAATAAGTAAAACTGGATCCTTACATCATAGCATATGCAAACAAAACTTCTAAGTCAATCAAATACTTAGAACCATATATATATATATATGGCTAATATGCAAAGTGTCCCCTCAGGATTTCAACTGGGAGACTGGGAGTTCGATCTATTGCTATCATGTGCACTGACCACGAGAGGGTGGGGCAATATGAAGAAAGGCCCCAACAGGCAGCCAAAGAGGACCTTACCTGTGCATGAATTTTGTGCACCAGGCCTCTAGTAAGACTGTAAAGCTGACAGGAAAAACAATGTAGAATGTCCTTGTCTCTTCAAAATAAAAAGAATTTACTTTTCATTAGATTACAAAGTAAAGAATTGTTCTTCATAAACCATAGACAAACTAAACTGATGGGGGAAGTTAAATTCATTTAAAATATATGAAATAAGTAAAATAATTATAAAAATTATAAATATAAATATTATAAATATAATACAGTATTTATATAACATAAAATAAACTACAATAAAATAATTTTAGCAATGGATTTATCTGCATTTCTAATTTACAGATCTCTATGATATATTTGCATATTCCAAAACATCTTAATATTTTCCTCTATAAATAGGAATGTGTTTCTATTAGTTATAGGTCACACAAATCATTTTTGATCTGGCAATCTGTTGAAAAATATAGGTCTTATGGTATAAAAGACAGACATCTAAACAAAATAATGACACAAAGAAAAGTCACAGAAAATTGAAGAGTATAATTTGAGATACCAAAATATGAAAACCCTTCTGCCATTTTAAGATTAAATTGGTAAACTAAAAGGAATAAAACAAAATGTACTTTGGTATTGACCCAAAATTCCTAGCTGCTATTTTGACTGATGTCACTTTTATAAATTACAAACTCCTATAGTTGTATTTTCTTGCATTCTTAGGAACTAGTGACCTGATCATTAATGAAAAATACTGGAAGCCAATTAAATATAAAAATCATAAGCTGACTATTGGTAGGAAAATATAAGAGCTTGACCTTAACCAGCTTTGTAGGAAAATAATGTGTCTTTTCATTAATTTCTGTTTCATAGAAGACAATGATTATAATTATTACATAGAGGGAAAAAAAATCAAATGTTTAGACATTTTGCAACTTTCACCCTTATCGGAAAGGATGTTTTTATCTTTTGTCATGCTTTTCTTAGTTTAAAGCATCTTGTCTCTTTCAAAAGCAATACTTGACAGATGATACTTTCTTTTTTACTTCTGCTTCAATAGTTAATTGCATATTTACAATCTTTCAATCAAGAGGAAAAGAGAACAGATTAAAAAAAATTTTTATCTGTCAACAGAGCTATGTACTATAATGAAACATCTACTCATTAAATATAGAGAACTTCATGGCATCAATAATAAGTGTTATAAGGGCACAAAGGTATTATTAATTCTGAAGGAATGCAGGACTATAAAAACAATAAGTCATTTTGACAGTTGCTATGAAGACTATTACCAAATGCTATGTTTACTTGACTAGCTCAATTTATAAAACAAGACCTACAAAAAAAATCTACAGTTTAATCAATTGAGATGTGCTATTATAAACAACTGCTAATGGACTGAAGCTTTGCTTCTCTTCTTAATGATTGAATTGTGACTACATTTTTAAAAATTAGGGTAATTACTAGTGTGAGCAGTTTTGTACATTTTAAGAGAACCTTAAATCAATGAAATAAAACAGTAGAACAGATTTAATGAGAACATAAATGTTTCTTTTTAAGTTACATTAAACTAAAGATGCAAGTCTTTTTAAATACAGCATGCGATTATCTTTTCAGGGAGAATTCACAAAGGTATTTGTTTATCATGCAAATTAAGAAACAATAAAGGATTTAAATCCCCAACCACAATCATTGATTACATTTCTTTGTAGATCTCATGAAAATTCAATTCAGATTCCTAGGAAAAAGTATTGATTGGATTTTATTTAGTTAAAAGAAAAAATAGTTCAAGGATTTGATCATCTAAATAATCTAAGACATTAGACAATGGATTGGACTATAGTTTAGGGAAAGATACTGTTTCTTACATTTTTATTTGATTTTATTAACTCTTGTCAGAAATAGATTTCAGTGATATCATTAACTTTTTTAAAATTCAAATTATTTATTCTTGCATTCATTCTACAAATATAAGTTGAAGTCATTCTTTTGTATCTATGGTCTTTTGTAGGCAGTAAAGAACAAGGATTGCACTGAATAATATGTATTTGATTTACAGTCTTATGAATTGATTTATGAAATGTTTCATAACATTTACATGCCTGTGTCCATTTGTAAATTTGTGGGGGCATGAGTGGGTCTATGTGTATAAGCAGTCTGTGTATGTCTGAATGGGTGAGTATATGTATGAATTCAAATGAAAATGTGTTTGAAGGAGATGTGTTGTACATATGCGTCTATATGTATGGGTGAGTATAAGGAGTTTGCAATGAAGGGGCTAGAACAGCCAAGCCTACAGATGACCAATGCTTCTTTGGAGGTCAGAGGAGAAATAACTAGAAGTGGAGCCAAAATTGAACAAGATGAAGGAAAATAGACACAAAATAAAGAGTTCATGTAAAGTAGGGAAAAAAAATAGAGCTAGAAAAACTCAGGAAGCCAGCAGCATATTTTTCTAACATTATACTAAAAGATAAATCAGGGAACTTTGCAAAATCAAAAAAACCCAACTGAAGAACAGATACATCTCCCATGCAGAAGAATTCCAAATATTTTGAATACATATTCCACCCTGAAGGAAGTAGAGCATAACTATGGACTCAGTTAGAGCAACTTCCTTCTAAAAACTATAACATGGGAAGGGCAGAAAAAAAGAGTATATTTATAGTAAAATAACTAGATAAACACTATCTCAGCAAGATGATCAAGGTCAGCATCATTAGTAATAAATCATCATGATCTATTATACTTTGGTATGAGGTGATGAAAATAACACTTTGCCTCTATCATCTTCCTTTCAAAACCCCTCACAGTCTATATGATAAAAAACAGCCCTAGCCGGTTTGACTCCGTGGATAGAGCATTAACCTGTGGACGGAAGGGTCCTGGGTTCTATTCCAATCAAGGGCACATGTCCAGGTTGTGGGCTCAATCCCTAGAAGGAGCATGCAGGAGACAGCCAATCAATGAATCTACTGATGTTTCTATCTTTCTTTTCCTCTCTGAAATCAATAAAAATACATTTAAAAAAAATAAATATGAGAAAAATACAAGTTAAATCCCAATTGATATGCAGTTTATAAAATACTAGACTAGGATCATCAAAACTGTCAAGGTTGTCAAAAACAAAAAAAATCTGAGAAACTGTCACAGCCAAAGAAGCCTAATGTGACATGATAACTAAATGTAATGTGGTATCCTGGATGGGATTCTAGAACAGTAAAATAACATTAGGTTAAGAAAAAGAAAAAGAAAAAAGAGGTCCCACACTAGCTATTCCCAGTGTCTTTTTCATAAAAATGTCATCTCTTACCTCATGCTTCAGGCTCTCCTAAAATTTATAAAACAAACAACATCTGGCCTCTACTTACCTCTGCTCTGGATAACTGGCCATAGGCCTGACACTAGCAGCAGCTGGCCTTGGTTGACCTCTCTTGGATACCTCCAAGTGCAGCACAAGTAGCAATCATCTGCAGGTTGCTCTATAGCTCCTGTCAGTAAACCCAGGCAGAACATAGATGGTGGCTGACCTTGAACCTCTTTAGAGACACCAGAGCCAGTGCACTCAGTGGAGAGCTGCAGACCATTCCAGATTATCACCTTACTACCTCCACAAACTTCACATTCAAGGGATGAACTTGGCAAGGTACCAAAGCCCCACTGAAGCAAGTCCTGCTCCATAGCATTGGCCCTTGCACAGAGGCTCTTCCTCTGTAGTAGCAGCCAGTCCCTATAGACAATTGGCCTAAAATCAGTGACAATCACAGATCAACTATAATTGGACAGTGCACACAGCCCACATAGGGATATACCTGAAGCTCCCAGCTCTGGTGACTAGAGAGGATACACCACTGGATCCTATAGACACTTACTATAGAAGACTACTCTGCCAAGTCCAGGGGACATAGTGACTCTACCTAATACAAAGAAACAAACCCAGGTAAATGGCCAAACAAGATAAATACAAGATAAAGAAATAGGTCTCTCTCTCTCACACACACACACACACACACAATTAAAAAGGAGAAATCTCCAGAAAAAAAATAGAGGCAAGCAAACTATCACATATAGAGTTTAAAACAATGATTATAAGGATGCTCAAACAACTTGTGAGAACATTAACAGTATAAAAAATGACATGAAAACTATAAAAAAAAGAACCAGTCAGAAATAAGGATATTCTAACTGAAATGAAGAATAATTTATAGGGACTCAATAATAATGTAGATAAAGCAAGGAATCAGCAATTTGGAGTATAAGGAAGCAAAAAAACACTCTATCAGAACAGCAAAAAGAAAAAAATGAAATTATTGTAAGGAGCCTCTGGGACAACTTCAAGCATACCAACATTTGCATCAAGGGGGTACCAAAAGGAGAAGAAAGTGACCAAGAAATTTAAAACCTATTTGAAAAAAAAATAATGATGGAAAACTTCCCTGACTTGGGAAGGAAATAAACATATAAGTCCAGAAATCACAGAGTCCCAAGGAAGATGAACTCAAAGAGGCCTACACCAAGTCACATAATAATTAAAATGTAAAGGATTGAAGACACAGAGAGAATCTTAAAAGTAGCAAGAGAAAAGCAGTTACTTATCTAGAAGGGAGTTCCTATAAAATTGTCAGCTGATTTCTCAACAGAAAATTTGCAGGCCAGAAAGGATTGGCAAAAAATATCACTTCAAAAATTAAGACTAAATTAGAAGTAACACAGGGGAATAAACACAAATAATGTCATAAATGAAATGGAGACAAAAAGGTGAAAATAGTTAAAAAGCAATATAGAAGACTATGGGAGAAGAAAAAAAATTTTCTTCTAGCCTCCTTGATTCTCTGACTGGGCCCTATAAATGAGATTAACAAATGACAGATTAGCAAGAGAAAAGCAAACGGAAGTTTATAAATGTGTGCACTGTATATTTATGTGAGACAACTCAAGGATGAGTAACTCAATGGGTGGTTAGAACTTGAGGCTGATATAGCATCAGAAAAAAAAAAGAATAAATGTTTTGACAAAGTGACAAGACAAAAAAAAAGCATTTTAGACTTCTAAAGGCTGCAAATGATGGGAAGATCAATATATGGGGAAAACTAATGGAGTGAAGTTTGTTTGTGCAGGTCCGTCTCAGTGCCAACTTTCCATCTTCTTCCTGGCCAAAACCCTTCCCCAGGAGAGATTTATGGCAGTCCAAATTTCTCAGAATTTTCTGTGTTTAGTCAGATAAAGGAAGCTCCAGGAAAGATTTTTTTCTATATCTATTGATTTTCAATTGTCTTCAGCTCTAAATAATTACTATGCCCAAGTAGCATATGTTGAGGTAGAATATTCTGATCCCCTATGAAATATAAAAAGATTGAAGGAAAAGTGAGAAATAGTGAAAGTAGGCAAAAACAACAGCAATAACACAGTGTATGGGTAACAGTGGGGAGGAAGCCTAATAATTATTATGTTGCCTAAAGTTAAAAAAAAAATCAAACTATAGAGTGATAAGAGTATAGCACATACATGATAATATTGAGTCAGTTGGAAGAAAACCAAAGTAGATTCTAGTAAAATTACAAGACTTTATAAACCAACCATTACCACCACCAACAACAAATCTTTGGGCAAGTAAGAAAAAAAAGCAAGATACTGATTAAGAAAATTATATTATCAACCTGTTCAAGAGTAATACTTTACACTAGAAGAAAATGGAGCAAGATATTTAAAATATTCAGTGAAAGAAAGTAGTCAAGGACTTTAAGAAAACCTTTAATTTTCAACCCAGAAAAGTTGAACTTCTACCAACATTCAGGAAAGTCAGAGATAATAACGGCTGTATAATTGCTTACTGAAAAAAATCAACAAGAGATAAAGCTTTAGAAACCAAAATAAATAAAGATACTTTGACATAAGGATTAATAGTGAGTTGTTGGTAAATTTAAGGATAAATGAGGATTAAAATAGAGTGTCCTGTGAAATGGTTTTATGATCTTGAAACTATATATATTATATAAGCATAAAAATGGGGAGAGATGGGGAACTCCGTATTTAGATCATTTCATGTAATAGACCTATTGTTATTATGGGTTGTGAATTAATGTGGGATAAAACATGAGTAATTATCATGTCTTGTGCCTTTCAGAAACAGAATTTTTGGTATCGTAGAAAGGTATAGCAGAAAATATAATAAAGGATGTTAAACCACTCTGAAGGAGAATCTGATGAATAAAGCTTCATATAAAAAAGAGATGGTCAAGTCTAAACTATAATGTCAAATTCTAGGACAGTTTGAATTTTGAAACTGGGAAGTGGGCCCTGATAGGAAAGCTCTAAGAACATGTCTCATTTTCTATTTAGAAGACCATGAAAGAAGGCCTGCAGAACAGAGTATGTGGGTAGATCACCATTTCTTCCACTCTTGTTTTATAAAATCAGCCTTGCTTTGGGCAAGCCTCAGTCATGAGGCTTTACTCCTTTGGTCTTGGCAATGGAATTGCCACAGGAAAATAAACGTTTCATTTTGAATGTAATAACTGGAAAAGGAGCCTTCTGTGCTCCAAACATATTTCCCCCCTTTCTCATATTGATTTGCTCCAAACAGATCCAGTAGAGAAATATGTGATGGTACAGGAAGGCTAAAAGCCATCAAACTAACCAGAAAACTAGAAAAAGAGGGTTGTCAGGGTCAGAGAATCTAGGGAAATCAGGCATAGAGGGAAGTAGAGAAAGGTAACCTTTAAGTTTGTGTGTGAAATCTCAGGCTCCTCCCCAGAGCATGTGCAGAATTAATACAAATCAACATAGCAAAGGTTTTGAGAACAAAACTACAGTGTATACCATAGCCCAGGTTCCATACTGGACTATGGATTGGGCACCAAGCCATAGCCCACAGAAGACGGCTTGTGGTTGGAAACTAACTGGATTGATTGCATATAACCTAAAGAAATACAACATCCTCCACCACCTCCCAAAAAACTGTAGCAGAACCTAGATTCCCCTAACACAATATTGAAAATGCTCATAATACAATCCAAAGTTACTCAACATACAAAGAACCAGTAAAAGCTAAACAACTCTAAAGGAAAAAGATCATCAACACGTCAAATCTGAAATGAGTCAAATATTGGACTTCACACACAAAGTCTTTAATGTAGCTATTTTATCCATGCTCTATGATGTAAGGGTGAACACTGGTCAGGTCTAAGGATTGAGGTCCAAGGTAATCTCAGAATTTATTTGTTATAAAGGACTGACATCAACAAAAAATGGCATGGTAGGCAGCTCCAATAGCCTAACCCTCCACACAAACAGAAAACTCAAGCAAAAACTATCAGAATCAACTGTCAAAACTCTGGGAAACAGTTGAAGATTTATTGCAACTAAGTGAATGCTGAATCAAAAAGGTGACTTTTAAAAGGTAGAAAAGTTTTGTGGCATTTTTGTTTGCCTTTGCCCCATTCCCTCCACAGCTTAATGGCAGTCTTAAAGACAACAGCCTACATTACCAAATAAGACCCAGGGCCCTGTTCCCAGAGAGAGAAGAGCAGATTTCATTTGCAGAGAATTGTGTTTTTATGTTCCAACTGTTTGGGTACTACCTAAATACCTATAGTTATAAAGGAGGATATAAGGACTAGATAGGAGAACTTGTCTTTGTATCACTTAACTGGAAACTTATCCAGGGTAGAAAAACAATGGGCATTCCTTAAAACATTGTTAAGCAAATAATCTAGAGCTGTCTGGGGCTAAAGACTATGATTGAGGCATACAATAGATCTAAAGACCAGGAGAAAGTTTCTTTGGGAAAAGAGGACATTTAAAAACACCTGGGTATACTGGGGGATTTAGAAAGCCACATACATGC
>JAAGEH010000040.1:4325236-4384142 GCA_011751065.1 Lasiurus cinereus
ACTGCTGTAGAGTCTAAGACCATCAGAAAACACAGATATTTACATTATGATTCATAACAGTAGCAAAATTACAGTTATGAAGTAGCAATGAAAATAATTTTATGGTTGGGTGTCACCACAACTCTATTAAGGGGTCACAGCATTAGAAAGGTTGAGAACCACTGTACTAGAGACTTAACCATTTTATACATACTCCAAGAGCTAAAGGAAACCCATGACAAATTTGAAGGAAACTAGAAAAGCAACATATGTAAAATAAAGATGATAAGTAAAGAAATATAAATTATTTTTTAATAAAATCAATTCTAAAACTGAAAGTACAATAACAAATGAAAAACAAAACTGCCTAGAGAGTTTCAGTATCAAATTGGAGCAGCAGAAGAAAGAGTCAGCAAACTTAAAGATAGGTCCATAGCTTAAGGACCACAAAGATTGGAGAAAATGTAACAGAAACTAAGGGACCTGTGGAACATCATCAAGTGTATCAACATATGCAACATCCACCTAAATCCTTCTATTGTTGAGGCAATTTTAATTGTTCAAAATCTGTTTAGTTTAGAAGCTCAAGTAGTTTGACTGAAGGGAGGATGCTGATTTCCACAAGTACCCAGAGAATTTCTTTGGAGATTCATATTCTGAGTCTTTATTTACCCTTAGTGAAGGGAAGAATGTCCCAGACAATGGGCTTTTTATATTACTGTACCATAAATCTCCATGACCATCAGTGTAAGGAAAAGATGAAAGTAAATTTAAGTAAAGTGCTCAAATTAACATTGTTAATTGTCCTTCTTCACTGACTATAGTATAATCTGGAGAGCTATTTGCCTTCTGATTCACCCTTTAATAAGGATACATATAAAGTGTTCAGGGGATTATAATTATATAACTAGGATCATGAGAGATTATGGAAACCATCTAACATGTGCAATATTTTAAGAATATGTTTAGTTTGGGAATCGAGGTGATTCTTGGTAACTACATTAAAATATTTTCACAGTTAAGTTAAATCAATCATACACTTATGTCTTATTTGTTTATATAATAGGTTTAAATTTACAGAGTTCTAGATTTCAGGGAGGTAAATTTCGATTTAGTTGTAATAACTAGAACTCTGGGATTAAAGGAAGAAAGGAAAGAATTTCATGTTTTTATGAAGAAGCAAGCACTGAATCATTTTTTTTCATTCATTCATCAAACACTTATTCATTCAGTGCATATTACGTGATAAACAATGTACTAGATATGATGGTTTCAGTGGTGATGAAGCCAATGTCAATTATCCTCAGTAAGTACTAAAATTACTCAGTGATTTAAATCAAAATTATAGGTGCACAGAAAGCTCACTAAATTTTTACCCAAATTGTGTGTGTGTGTGTAAAACTATACGTATGTTTTTTTAGGTGGAGGAAGACAAATTGTACCTTTTATCAATTTTTTACAGACATCAATAATGTAAGAGGGTTTTCCAAGTTTCCTTCTAATTTTAACATTCAGAGTTTAATATTATGAAATATCATAGCCAGTATCCTCCTAATCTCTCATTCACTACTTTCTAAAATTAACCCAATATTCTGGCTAATTAAAATGTTTCTCTAATTGTAAGGATGGAATGCATTCGTTTAGATTATGATAATGCCATTGATTGAAATGGTAAAATAATAAATCCCAGCATGAAAAGGATAGAGATATTTTCTTGTGTTTCCATGTACATGAAATGTTAAAATTAGACAAGCCTTTAAGGTAATGTTGAGTCAGGGGTTATTGCCCACCTGTATATTTGAATTTAAAAAAACATGTATGTTTAAATGTTTATAGGCACATATGTGCATGTGTATGCAGCTATAAGAATGCATTTTGCAATATAAAAATTTCAGCCCCAAAATAAAAAGGAATAGGAAATTTGCAATTCAAAAAAGGCCACTATGTCTAGAAAATCAAAATTTGTAGGGTTATCTCCCTGGAAAGCAAGGGTAAAAAAGGAAAGATAATTGCATTGCAATTCAAGTTCCAAAGCACAAAACTCTATCTAGAAAATCACAGTCATCATGTGCATGAATAAAAATTTGCTATTGCTTGGAGACTGTGATTAAAAAAATAAAGTAATATCAGGGAGAATATTGAAGCTGACAGTCCAAATAGAGGAAAAAGTTAACTGATTCTTCTAACCTCTTAGGAGATAGCATCAAGGTTGAAAATGTGTTCCTTCAGTTACTTTTCCTAGAGAAAATAGCAAGGGGTGAGATTCTGGGGGAATATAACTTTAAGGAAGCCATGGAAATAAGCACTGGCCGATGTCTCTTGGGTCTAAAACCAATCAAGTCTGGCTTAATAAGAAACAGGCTTTAGAAAAATGTAATATTCTATCCACGTTTTTTTTTTTTTTTTTGGCCATGAGACATCTGTGTTTTTGCTACGAACAAATGCTTTTGTTATTTTAATATAGTAAGAGAAGTGGTAGAAAAGTGAGGGTGCCTCCAAAGGAAAGGACACAATCCTGATATATATATTCTTCTCAGACATCATCACCCACTTTGCAAAGATTTAAGCAACGAAAGAGAAGGGAATATAATCCTGAGGTGTATTTATAGGAAAACAAAAGGTTTAAATAGGTTCCAATATTCCTTTCCTAGGCTCACAGTGATTCCATATCAAACCAAGGCACGGGCAAGATGGGATCCTAGCAGTTAGCAAAACACATGTCACGGACTTTACAGCTCCACAAATAAATCATAAATTAGGAGATATTAACATGTTAGCATGCCACTGCCATGTTTTGTGTGGATTAAGACAAACAGGACCATACATGGCTGGTGGTTAAATCAATATATATTAGGTTAATTAACTGGATAATGCTGGACAAAGTGCCCAAATTTTCTGAGACTCTGTTTCTTCTTCTGCAGCATGCTGATGTGTGTGCTATAATCCTGTGTTTCACAAAGTGTTTGCCAGATGATCTTTATAGTATACTAGAGGCCTGGTGCATGGATTTGTGCCTAGTGGGGTCCCTTGGTCTAGCCTATAGGGATCAGGCTGAAATTGGCTCCCCGACATCCCGAGGGGTCTTGGATTGCGAGATGGCATTTTCTAGGTCATGCACCCTGGAATCAGGCTCCCTCCTCTCTGGTTCTGGGTGTATCACCTGAGAACCACAGCTGCCAAGTCACTGCAGCTCAGCAGCTCCTGCATTGAGTGTCCTCCCCCTAGTGGTCAGTGTACATCATAGCTATTGTTTGGAGCATCTACCCCCTTGGTGGTCAATGCACATCATAGCTACCAGACAGTCGTCTGGTCAGCCAGTTGGCCGGTCGCTTAGGCTTTTATATGTATAGATGAAAATAAACCAGGTATGTGGGGGATTAGAAAATGTGAAAATACAAATTTCTGTGCTCCATTCCAAAATTAGCATATCAAAATCTTTAGGTGAGGATTGGTATAAGCCTAAGAAACTTCATTTTAACAAATCCCTCAGATAATCTTTATATACATCAAGATATGAGAACCACATATATAGTTATAACACTCCCATCCCTTTCATATATACTCTTTGAGAATTATAACTCTCATTTTTAAATCTTGCAGAGAGGCCAGTTCTTTTCAAAGGGAAGGCAGAGACCATTTCAATAGCAAAGCTGATTTGAGTGAATTTTCCCCATCTCCCTCAGCTTTATTTTTCATAGTTCCACAGGCTCAGTTCTTAGTGTATTATGTGCTCTTTAAGTTGCCTGGCCAGTATTGCTCAGTGGTTGAGCATTGACCTATTCACCAAGAGGTCACAGGTTTGATTCCTGGTCAAGGAACATGCCTGGGTTGCGATCTTCATTCCCCAGAAGAGTACATGCCGATTGATGTTCCTCTCTCATTGATGTTTCTATTTCTTTATCCCTCTCCCTTCCTCTTGAAAAACCAACAAAAACATATTTTAAAAAATAATATAGTATTACTCAATGTCTATCCAAGACAGATATATTTGATTGGGGGTAGTTGGTTATTTTAGCAATGTGTGTGTCCAACAGAGACTAGCTAGCTGGTCTAGAGGATATGAAGAATCCAATAAAAGGCTAATATGTAAATTAACCCTAACAGCAGAACAACTGGGAATGACCGGTCACTATGACATGCACTGACCACCAGGGGGCAGACGCTCAATGCAGGAGCTGTCCCTGGTGATCAGTGCACTCCCACAAGGGAAGCTCCCCTCAGCCACAAGCTGGGCTGCGAGCCTCTCCTGCCTTCTCCACAGTGCTAAGTATGTTCAACTGGGGCTTAGGCCCGCTCCCCTCAGGACATCCCCTGAGGAGTCTTGGACTGCAAGAGGGTGCAGGCTGGGCTGGGGGACTCCCCCAGTGCATGAATTTTCATGCACCAGGCCTCTAGTTGTTGTATAAAGAAGTCTTATGGACACAAGAGACATTTAATGTTGGTAGGCCTTTATTAGTCTATTAACTCTTGAGTCAGTTTGAATTCTGATAAAAGGCAAGGACAAAATTTGTTATATTCTTTGTACCTTCTTTTCATGGATAGAAGGGCCATCAAACCAGAGTTTATTTTTCTATTGCTTAATCATTTTTCCATCAACAAACACTTGCTGCTGTGTATTAACCTGGTTTTTATTCTATAGTTTACAAAAGTCACTATTAAATTGGGCTCACACTGTCAACACTGTTTTAAATACCTTTATGTTGCCCAATACTATAGCAGCTGCCCAATAAATACTTGTCCCTATTTTCCCATCCTTACAACCATTTAATGCTAGTTAGATTCTTCCTAATTTTCAACTGGATTATTGTAATAATCCCATAACTAAATTCTGCAAATCTCATTTCTTTATGTTTCAGAACAGATATATCTTGCCAAAGCACTTCTTTGTTCAACTATCTTCAATGATACTGACAATGAAATTATAGCTACCTCCTCATCTGGAATACAAAACTTTCCATAATCATATCCCAGCATACTTGCCTAGTCATTTTGGATAAGTGGATCTTTAGAAAGCAAGGAGTTGGTTCTGTGACTAACCTAGGAGTTAAGTCCACAGGAAGATTTGATGAAAATTTGGCACAATGAGTGGTTGGTGCGTGGGGAAGTTAGTATGGCCTCAAGGAAGGGGTCCCAATCTAGATATTTGCTTCTCTTTCCTATAATCTCATTACCCAGTTTTGTACCTGTGGAAAAGCTCCTTAACCACATGGCACCTGCATTTCTTTCCCAATCTTCTCAAATGTAATGTTACCAAGATCAATGATACCATCATTGAAAAAGTGTTCTGTAGCAAAAGATACTGAATTTAGCACTTTCTAAAGTCCCCAACTACATGTGATCTGCTAATATTTTCTTCCAGTCTACAGCTTGTCTTTTTCAACTTCTTAACAGGGTCTTTTATAAAGCAAACTTTTCCATATTGACAAGATCTAATTTATCAATTTTTTCTCTTTTAGATCATACTTTTGGTTTCATCTCTAAGAATGCTTTGTCTAGCCCTAAATCTCAGAGATGTTCTCCTATTGTTTACTCTATAAGATTTCATATCTAAACCTATTTCATATCTAATTTCATATCTAAACCTAATTTTTATTTAAGTGGTCCATATAGAGTTAATTTTTGTATAAATATGAGGTATAGGTTCAGGTAAATTTTAATTACCTATAAATGTTTAGTGGCTTCAGTATCATTTCTTCAAAAGGCTTCCTCCCATTCACTTGTTGAATTTCCTCCTGTGTTTATTAAAAATCATTTGTGTGGGGATGTATTTCTGGGTTGTCTATTCTATTGGATGTCAATTGTCCCATCACTACTCTACTCTCTTAATTACTGTGGCTATACAGTAAGCCTCCATACCAAGTAAAGGGATTTCTTCCAGTTCCCTTTTTTAAACTTGTTTTTTCTATTCCAGTTCTTTTGCCTTTTTGTATAAATGGTAGAATAACCTTTTATGTCTATAGAGATAATTTAAAAAAAAAGAATCCCTCATCTCTCAACAGCACCTACGCAGAACTTAGCCTCAGGAACAGGTAGTTGGTGGCAAGTGGAGAAATGCTAATATCATGTTCCTCCTCTGAGTTCCTCCTCCTCCTTAGAGGGAGGTGTTCTGGACTGCTGGGAGAGGGGAGGAAGGGGGTGGTCATGTTTGAAATAGCATAGACTCTTGTTTTCCTACAGAACCTATATAAATTTTCTTGAATAGATATTTTCTTCATTCATATTCCCTGAAGACCAGTTCCAGAAACTTTAAATCGTTGTTGTTGTTGTTGTTGAATTTTCACCAGTTTCAATAGAAATAAGGTCTGCAAAGCATCTCACATTTTGATGCTGGAAGTCCATCCTCCTTTATGTTACATCTTCCCATTTCCAATTGTTGGTATGGTTTCTGGATCCCAAATAAAACAGGTGATTTCATGGAAATTAGATGATATCTAACTTAGATGCCCATGTACATTCTTCATAGTGTAATAACCATGCATGTATTCTTTAAATAAGAGAATGCAGATAGTGACTTTTAAAAGTAACATCACATATATTGTGCATCCTAGAAACCATTCATATTGGTTCTTTTATAGTCAGTTGTACTGATTAACACTGCTTCCAGCATCAACAGAAGTTAATAAGTTAGACTAAGTCTCACTACAGAAATACTATAAAACATGCCACTTACAGACTGGCCTTATATTAAATTATACACTTGCTAAAGGATACAAAGAAGGTAGCAAGAAATCAAAGAAAAAGTATTAAAACAAGTAAAAATGTGTCAGAAGATAAATTTAATTCAGTTTAAAGTCTTTTCATATAAGTTGTAAGTCATGGTAATACAGACATTATAAATGATATTAAAGCTATAGTCATGTTTTAATGGAAAATCAAATGTAAGAATTATAAAAATTTCACATCGAGATTTGGCATGTAAAATACTCTATATATTAAAAATTTAGTTCAGTGACAAATAGTCTTTTGTATTCATGCTTTCTGTTTAATAATATGAACTTATCTTGAAATAACCTACATAGGATTACATCTTAAACAGGGTATAAATTATTTTATTATAGTGCCAGTTAGAGAAAAATAAGATACATGAAGATTAAAAAATTTTCCTATTTTTCTCACAGTAAGTTTTCTCCAAGTTATTTCAAGTAAGTTTTCTTTTTATAAGGAAAAGAAATCACAAATAGATGAGCATATTCTGGAAATCCAGAGTAGAATTAGAGGTTTTCTGAAAAGTTAAAGCAAATGAAGAGTAAGAATGTGAGAGGTGAGTAAAAAAACTTTAGAAGACCCTGTGAATATTTCAAGGTCATAAGAAATTTTTCTGAGATCAGAACTTTTGTCTAAAATACATTTAATTTATAACTAAAATAATGCAATTGAGATCTCTACTTTTCAGTTTTGCTATGCTTTATTCACCATTTATGAAGTACTGGTGAGTAATTTTGCTCAGATGTTTTGCTAAAACTTTTGGCTGTCACTCAACTCCAAAACTGCAAGAATTGACATTTTTATGAAATGATCCCCTGAAACTGCTGAGTTTTAAACTGAGGTTTTAATATGAGAAGATATAAGCTTTAGTTTCATAATGAAACTCAAGCAGCTCAGTTTAGTCCAAGTTTCACATGAACATAAAACCCAAAGACTAAAGAAAACAATCATCAAACTTGATACATTAAATCCAAAGTCATACCCTACTTTACTCTCAATAGCATGCTTTTAATCTTATCATTAAAATCCAAATATCTGGAATGATGTGTGAAAAATCACAATAGGTCTGAGCCAAACTATCCATTACAAGAATCATATTTTTTCATCTCCAAACCAAAATTAAATCCCAGATATGAATTTGTGTATTTATCCATTCAGCAACGATTTAGTGTCTACTATGTGTCAGGCAGTGTGATATGTTCTGGGCCTAGTTGAATTGGGCTAAAGGTGGGAGAAATTATCATACAATGTTATAAGTGTTAGGTTTTTGGAATGACATGAGAATAAAGGGATAGCATATCCATTACACAGATAACAGTCCAGTTGAGAAGAAGGCATGTTGTTTGTTTGTTATTGTTGTTTGGAGGGGGCGCATGCCTCTGAACACAGTTTGTGGAAATAAGCAGGAGGGAGATAGGCAGAAGAAAGACAAGGAATTCAGACAGATATTTCAGGTAGAAATAGCAGAAAGAATGAAGACCTGGATGCATGAAAGAAATAGAACTTGATTAGAAGTAGTTAGGTGTACATTACAGGAGCCCATGGCACAAGGGTGGAAGATGTAGTTAGAAAGGTGGAGATAGGCCAGTTAGTGGAAAGCCTTGTATACCAAACTCAATATTTAAATCTTAATTTGATATCTTAGAGAAAAATAAAGAAATTTGAGTAGAGAAATGACATGATCATTGTGGATTTTTGAAAGATGACTCTAACAGCAATGTGGAAGTGGAGGGAGAAGGGTGGGAATGGAGGCAGATAGCTGTTAGGATGCTCTTGCAGCAACATGAGAAGGAAGTCAAGACAGGAACCAAATGGTATCATGAAGCACATGAACATGAAAATATTAAGAAATAGATATCAGGGTTTGCCATCTAATTAGGTGAGAAGAGACATAATCTAGGATGCTGAAATAACCATTTTAGGTTCCAGGAGGTAGGTAAAGGGAAACTAAAAAAAAGAAAGAACAAATTTACAAAATGGGGACATTCATTGAATCATGAATGGTGTAATTTACATGAGAAACTTTAAATGGAAATATCCATTTGGCAGATTGTGTGATTCTAGAGCCCTAAAGAAGGTTTGCAGCTTTGCATTTAGGTATCACACACTACATTGTATATAAAAATCATGGGCGAGTTGCTTGCTTATGGAATATAGACCTAGAAGAGAAGCAAAGTAAAATTTAAACAACAAAGATATTCCATAGACAAGTGAATAAGGAGAAAACAGGCATGTCTCAATGGGCAGACTACACACACACACACACACACACACACACACAAAATCACTGAGAAGGAGCAGCCAGAGAGTTAGATGGTAACCAGGAAACAACCTACCCTCCCTCCTTCCCTCCCTCCATCCCTCCCTCCATCCCTCCCTTCCTTATTTCCTTCCTTCCTTCCTTCTTTCCTTCCTTCCCCAGTGCCTCATTGTGCACCTGGTATGATCCAGCACATTCCAGCAGCAGGGGTGCAGAGTCTGCAGCACAGAAAGCTCTTGTCCCCAAGCTGCCCTCAGATCACATTTGCCAGGAGGCTCCTGGAGCTTTGTTGGGTTAATTTGCATACTCACTCCTGATTGGCTGGTGGGCATTTTGAAGGTCCAATTTGCATCTTTCTCTTTTATTAATGTAGATATATATATACACACACACACACACACACACACACACACACACACATACACACACACACACATATATATATATGTGTGTATATATATATACATATATATGTGTGTGTGTGTATATGTATGTGTGTGTAAATAGTGTCCAAAAATGTATATACTGTACATACTTTGAATAATTATAAAAGCAGTGTTTATTAAAACATATTTTCAAAATTGAGCTATTGATTGTTAATGTATTACACATTTTAGGGGACACCATATATATGTGTACATACATTAATCAGTCATAAAAAATACAAGGAAATTCTACCATTTACAATGATGTAGAAGCAATTTGAAAGCATTATGAAATAAATCGGAGAGAGAAAGACAAATACTATATGATCTCACTTATATGTGGAACCTTAAAAAAAGAAAAGAAGCTACAAAACTCATAGAAAAAGAAATCAGATTGTGGCTATCATAGGCAGAGGGTGGAGTGAGAGGGAATTGGAGGAATGTAGCCAAAAGGTACAAACTTCTGGTTATAAGATAAATATGTAGCAGAAATAATGTACAATATGATGCTCTACAATACATAGAAAAGTTAAGAGAGTAAATCCGAAGTGTTCTCATCCCAAGAAAAATTATTTTTTCCTTTTCCTTTTTTAATTACATTTATATGAAAAATGGGTGTTAGCTGAACCTATTGTGATCATTTCACAATATATGTAAATGAAAACATCATACTGTTCTCCTTAAACATACATGGTGATAAATATCAATTATGTATTAATAATACTGGGGTGGAAAAATAATTAAATTCTTTTTTTTAGGTTCATTAACCTACAAATATATCATAAGAAATTATCATTGCACACAACTTTCTAGCATTTTTGCCCAAAAGAGTAAATATTGTATTTTTTATTTTTTTATAATTACTTCTAGTGTTAATGAAAAGCAAAGAAACTAAAACAAAAATTAAAAATGAAAGAGAAATCTAGATTACACATTATTTGCTACCTTCTTTTTTCTTACATATTTTAGTCTCTCAAATTCATTTAACTTTGACATTAAAATAAAAAATTACAATGCATTTGATTCAAAATAATCTATTTTTCTTTATTTTACTTTATTTTTTTCCATCACCATTTATCTCCCTATACCCTCTTCCACCTCCACCCACTCTCCTTCCCCCTGTAATCAACTTTTAAAAAATATATATAAAGAACCAGATGGTGTAAAAATTAGAACTAATTCAGCCATATATACTCTGCCCTATGGGTCAGTATCAGACCTTTATGATACATACTTCTTCATGCAATTATTGGAGATAAGTCTTATTTTGTGTGTAATGTTTCATTAATGTAACATTAAATGTTGCTTTAAATAACATATTCCATTAATTTTAGTATTTCTTCTTCATTCCTTCCGCCTCCCAGCCTTCCAATCCAGAACTTAAAAGCAAACTTGCTTTTTCCTCTTCAGATATATTTGTCCTACACATGAAAGTGACTGAGCAGAAAAGGGTCTGCATGACACATTCTGAAATAGCATTCCAAAGTACCTTTCCAGTTGTCACCATCTGTACCCTCCAGAAGTATGGTTTCAATTTTGCTATTGAAATATGAGTCAAGCTATGTTACCAACACATATTTTTCCCTGTCATAACATTTCACTTATTCTGTATTCTGTAGACAGTTTATAGGGTGCATCTTTCTCCTAGTCTTATTGAAATGGTATCTTCTTTCTCTTTGAATTCATTTTTCATTAGGGAGGCAAAATCAGATTCTGTACCCAACAAAAAGAAGCATCTGGCTTACAGATTTGTCATCATTCCTGTGTGACACCCCTGATAATGAAAAGCAGTCAAATGCCACTTAGGAAAGGTGAAGATGCCAGCTACTCTGCCACCCTTCATGTACTTTTGGAGTCATTGGTGATGTGTCCTTCTGCCTCACCCAGAGAACTAATTGAGCATGTAATACGCAGAGTAGAAACAGCTTTCCTCTGCTTCAGAGGTCCCATGAACTCACAGATCTGGTGTTGAAAATCCCATTGGACATTGAGTGGAGCATCCAGGAAGCATATACAGTATAGTGCCCTTTGCTTTAGTGTTCTGGATTTCATAAAATTTTATCCAAAATGTAAGCAATTATCTAAATTTAAAAAATTCAGAGGTATTGATATGTCTTTTTAGAGCAAACAAAATATTACGTCAAAATGCCAACACATCATACTGACTTTATGAGCAACATAATTATTTTCTAATCTTACTCACAGGAAAGTAAATATTTTCATTAAGATTGATTCCTTTTACTAGAAAAGGTGTTAGTTTTGTAAAAAAAAAAAATTATACTTCAAGTCAAAAAAATTGTTCATCATTTACAAAATATAAATAAACCAAGAAGGTCACAAAGAAAGCAAATGAATGTTGATATCAAGCATAAAATAAACAATAAAACCTGGCATATTTTATAAGTAAATCTCGCCAGAGTAATATCAGGGGAAGACAATGAAGTGTAATAAGTAATAAGAGAATTATCTTACATTTACATTACATTTTGTGGTATAATGATGACTATGGAAGAAGAAAACCATCAAGCGTTGACCTCCAGTTATATAACAGCCATAGAACAACCCCCATGCTGTTTCAAGCAGGTGGTGAAAACATGTGAGTCAACTGTGGTTTTGATACAAAGAGCATACATAAAGAATGTGGAATTTGACTCAGACAGCTTTCACTTTTGGTAAATACTACAGGATCTTACAGGCCAGGCGGTTGTTACTAAATATTTCCTAAGGTTTGTGAGGGGCTCCTTCTGCTTACAATGTTAGGCTCCTTGAAAAAGCACTGTGTCAAGTATCGAACAAAAGGCGTGTTTATCATACTGATGATGTGCACTTATGTGTAGGGGAGGGAAAGAACTGAGAGTGGGAAGAGGAGGAAAGAATGTGATATCTATAACAAATCTCTCTCAGCTTTGAGCCCAAAATAATGTAAGAAGAGATCAGCAAAATATGAATAGCAATAATTTTCTTAAAAAAATAAAAAAAGAAACCAAGGGGAAAATAAACAGAATGGAAATGAAAATAGCTTGATATAAAAGAAAGTAGATACATTAAAATCAAGAATAAAAATAATCAAATTGATGCCCCAGGTGCAAGGAAGGTGAAAAAAAATATTTTAGAGCTCTGAGAAACATTTGAGAGCTAAATTAAACAGACTAAATTAATCTTTGAGCAATTTTCTTACTGGATAAGGCAGGATTCTTTTTTTTTTCACCTTAGTGAATTTAATAATCTCCCCATGGGCAAAAAAGTCATTTACATTTTTTAAATACAGAAAGATCTGTGGATTACCAAAGAAGCTTTATAAGATATGAGTCATCATCACAAGTATGTGAACAATCAGGTTTTTAATGTCCTTTAAGTTTATACTTGTGTGTAATTTTAGAAATCTTCTATGTAAATTTCAATATTCATAACATTGCTTTCCCTGGCAAAATGAACAGAGCTAAACAGGGGGATAAGTAAATTTTTCTAAGGTCCTTTATTTATCATTAAATAAAATGTGAATAAGTAATGGATTGCATTAAATGCACATTAACTCATTTCACACGGTAATAGAAAGTATATACAATTGTTACAAAATTATTAATTGATTCTCATAGTTTCAGTTTACTAAAAAATAATGATCCATTTAATGTCCTACACATGCATATACACAGAGTATTTACTTTTCTATTTTTCCCAGAAAATAAAATAATTGCTCCATTCCCTTATTTGCCAAATTAGACTATTATTGAGCCACCAAATAAGTGGCAGAAAACATGTTTCAAATGAGAAACTGTGACTCCAAATAACTCCAGAAGTTAGTGGAAGATAATATCTCCAAATTCCCTATCAATGTTAATCTTCAGAGTTTAAAAATAAGAAATCAGAATTCCTGGGAAGTACTGTATCAGGAATTCTTAAAATCTTAAGTATATATATTTAAACAATGTATTAGCAAATTTTTAAAAAATGTTAAGTTTAATGGCATTCATAAAACATCATCACAAGTATGTGAACAATCACCTATAGCAAAATACCCAAGTAATGAAAAATTCCCGTGGACATTTTTAGGTAGGACCGTATCTGAATAACATAATATTCAGGTCTATTAGGGTATGTGTAAAAACTGCCAATTGAATGACACAGTTTGCTTCTAAAACTTATTTCTTGTGATACCATCAAAAGGATTTGTATAACCTATGTGCATAATTTTATTAATATTTAATTTGCCACAATGATTCACCATTAGCCAGATAGGACCATGAACATACAGTTAGTTATAAGAGCACGAGTTGCAAGAAGGCTGGTATGGACACCATCTTTCTCCTGCCTAACCCGTGCTGCTTCCTGGAAATGCCAACTTTAACTTTCCACTCCACAAAGGCACCATCTCCCACTCTTGCTTTTGACTTGATAATGGTCGATTCCTTCCAACCAGTAACCCTTGTACAGATTGTTAAACTTTAATCCTCACATAAAAACTATAATATTTTTCTTTGTTTTCCCAGTTTTTTTACTAATTTTCCTCATGATTCAGAAAACATTTCAGATTTCAAAAAAAAAATGTTCAGTGGGAATTTCTACATAGAAACACTGGTTGGAGGTGTGTGTAACATGTGCAGGTTCATATGTATATGTGCATTCAATGTAATACAGAAAAAATAGCATTTTCTCTATTAATAGTGACATTCATGATACCTCCACCCCTACCCAAAGTTATTTGACAAAACAAGTTTAATCTTTCACACCTAAAATAGAATCATTTATCACTTATTGATTAGAGAAAAGATTGAGTGAAGGAGCAAAAGAAAGCAGGCAGGGGAAACTTTCAGAAATGTATAATTGTTTTAATTTCTGAATTACCAAATCTTTCAGAAGCACACTGATGAATCTGAAGTATTTCTTATGCATTTTAGGTAGTAGAACATAGCATTTTGTTTACATTTTCAATGATTTTATTTTTTACTACAAAATTATCATCTAACTACAATAGTAATGTAACTGCTAATTTTATAAAATTTGATTGAAGACTCTTAGGTGGATAAGTGTTACATATTCGTGTGTGTGTGTGTGTGTGTGTGTGTGTGTGTGTGTGTGTTTAAACTAGGGCTCAATTTCCTGAAAATTTGCCAATCCCATAATTTTTGAAAAGCAAATTCACAAGTTTCTACATTTTTTGTTGAAGCCTGATTTTAAGATTGTATGAGACAAATTCAGCATGTAAGATACTAAGTTGAGTGCTCTGAATTTGCTCACTACTTCTCATATCACCACAGCACAGCCAGAAACAGAAGGCAAGGCCAGGAAACGGGTGAGGTCCATCATTCCAAGCAGGGAGCTCGTCAGCAGTGACCTTGGTGATGGTAGGATGCTTCGCGAACTACCTTAGAACAGTCATGCCTATTTGTTTTGTCCATAGCAAGGCAGTTATTATGGGGGTCATGACAATTTCTTCTCAACTTCAACTTAATGATGGTTAAATTAGCTATATATAGAAATCTTTTCCCATTTTGGTGATGACATAAGTTTACCATATAGGAAGATGGAAGCACAATTTCTACCTCTATTTTCCTAAATATCAGCTGGTACTTTCTATTCATTTTTTACAGATGTCCCCTCTTTCTCTCCATTGACCCCCTCCACCCTGCACCCGTCCTCCACCCTAAGCCTTCACCACCCTATTGTCCATGTCCATGAATTATGCATATGTGTATAAAGTCCTTTGGTTAATCTCTCCCATCCACCTACTCTCTCCCACCTTCCCTCTGAGATTCATGCTCTCTATTGATTTCTGAAAAAAGGACTCATTTGCTGATGAAAGTACAACACTTTCTTTTGCCTTTTGGTTTCCTTGTTTTGGAATAATAATACTTTCCCAATGTGAACTCAGGAAATGCTCAATAAAATGTATCCATTCTTGTGGAAGCAAATTCAAATATAAACCACATGCTCACAAAAATTTATGCTACAGAACAGAAGATGAATATTAAAAAAAAACAACTACTTGGCCTATATTCTGGAGACAGCTACAACAGAGATGGAATTCCCTTTGAAAGCTCCAGATGTGAGCTTTCTCTGACCATACTATATAACAATAGCTACTTAAATAAGATTGTGTCCAAGCTCTATAGTAAGTGACTCCCTCCCAGATGTTAATCACAGAGTTAGAAAACTCGGTCGAATTTTGCATGACTTCTGTTCCTAAACACAATTGACAAATTGAATCATCTTTGGCACCCATGTACTAGTATACTTTACAGTCGAGCAAAATTAAAGAAGGAGGAAGATGATTCACTCAGAGCACTGTTCATAGAGGGTCTAACAGAATTTTTCTGCCAAGTCGGTTTTTATGTGAAAGTCTACTGATATCTTATGGGGCTAGAGAACCACATGGAAGGGAATGATGAGTAATGTGTTATTATGGGCTGAATGAAGCATTATAATAACCAATTTCCTATCCTCCTATCCTTCCTCCAAAATCCATATGCTGAAGTCCTAATGCTACCTCCGAATGTGACTGTATTTAGAGATAAGGCCTTTGAAGAAGACATTAAGCTGAAATGAGGTTGGCAGTATATGTCTTAATCCAATCTAACTAATGTCATAAGAATAAGAAATTTGGACACACAGGGATGTAAGTACACAGGGGAAAGACCTATGAAGATACTGTGAGGAGGTGGATGTCTGCAAGCCAAGGAGAGAGGCTTCAGGAGAAACCACCTTTGCAAGCACTTTGATCTTGGACTTCCAGCTTCCAGAATGGTGGGAAAATAAGTCCTCCTTGTGTGAGCCACCAAGTCTGTGGTCTTTTGTTATGGAAGCCCTAGAAAACTAGGATGTATGTATGTAGCAATTAGGTTACAAGGGAACAGCCATGCAAGGCATCTATTTTCTTACACAATTCTGACTCTGCAGAAGGTGTGGATTTAGATTCAGGACTACTAACCAGGGAGCATGATTCCTATGAAAAACAAAAACAAAAACAAACAAACAAAAAAACAGTTATTCCATATGTCAATTGAAATTTGTTTTTCTTAAAATCTCTGCTGGTCCGTTTAAGAAGTTGGAAGCAGATAATTAACTTGGTGATGTTTTCAAACAAATTACTATTAGAATGGAATCATTTGTACTCCCCAAATGAAAAATATATAATAGGTCTGCAAAACTCCAGACAGGTGAAAGATATTTAAAAATGAATTTCAGAACACTCTAAGAGGTGAAAGGTTTTTGATGTTTCACTTTTCTGATGTAGAAGACAGATATTTACCAACAACAGTTATAAAGCATACAAAAAACAAAGGAAGCATAGTCTAAAACAGGGACATTGTGACTAATGCTATAGTTAGTTACAAAGACATAAAAATAATCATTATAACAACCAAAATAGATTCACATAACAATCAGAGGAAATGGTCCTTGCTTCTGAGAAGCAAGTAGTCTCTATTTAATAAAATATTTAAGGAAAATAGGTGATAAATATATTTACAAGTCATTTTAATATTAAGTGGTTATTTCTTAACATTATTTGTACTATTTTAAACATTTTGCAAAAGGATCTCTAAAAGCATTATAATAACCAACTTCCTATACTACTCCTCTATGTCATGAAAAGAATAAATAACAGGAAGAGGTGATTGATATTTTCACCAGTTTTATAATTTGTTATCAACTCCATCACAGCATAACTCATATTTTAAAAATACATCCATTTAAAGTGAATAGTGTGATGAGTTTTACAAATGTACACATCACCACAATAACATATAGTTCCATCATTCTAGAAAGTTCCTTTGTGCCACTTCCAGGTCTATTCACCCCACCTCTGGCCCTAATATGCTTTCCATCACTATACATTAGATTTGCCATTTCTAGATTTTCATAGAATTCAATATTGTACTTTGTGCCTGCTCTCTCACTTTGCACAATGTTGTTGAGATCCACACATATCATGGCATATATTAGTAGTTTGTTCCTTTTTATTACTGAGTAATAGCCTAGTATGTGAATATTCATCAGCTTATGTTCATGGGTTGTTTCTAATTTTTGACTACTATGAATAAAGCTACTACACGCATTCATGTACAAGTCTTATGTGGACATATATTTCCATTTCTCTTGGGCATATACCAAAAAGTGAAATAGCTAAATCATATGGTAAATATATGGCTAACATTAAAGAAACTGCCAAACAGTTGCCCAAAGTGAGTGTATCATTTTACATTTGCACCTGAAGCCTATAAAATTTCAAAAGCCAACACTTTTTATTGCTACTGTTTTTAACTTCAACTATTCTAGTTTGTGAGTAGCAGGATCCCATTCTGCTTTAGATTTGCATTTCTCTGCTGGCTGATGATGTTGAGCATCTTTCTGTGTGCTTTTTGGCCATTTGTATATCAGCTATTCTGAAGCAACTGTTCAAATCTACTACCCTATTTTATTGGATTGATTTTCTTTTTATTATGGAGTTGTTATGAGTAATGGCTGTAAGTCTTTGGTCAAATGTGTATATTGCAAGTATTTCTCCCACATTGGGGCTTCCTTTTTCATTTTATTAATGTAATCTTTCAAAAAGCAAAAATTCTTAATTTTGATAAAGTCCAATTCATCATTTTTCTTTTATGATTAATGCTTTTTATGCCTTAAAAACTTTTTGCCTATCTCAAAACTATGATGATTTTCTCATATATTTTATTTTAGAAATGTTTATCATTTTAACTGTTACATTTAGGTCTATGATTCATTTCAAGTTAATTTACACCATATGCTATAAGAGTCAATGTACTTTCTTTTTCTGGTTTCATTATCACTTGTTAAAAAATATATATTCTTTATCCACTGAATGCACTTGCATTTTTGGTCACAAATCAATATAACTTATATGTGTGATATGTTTCTGAAATCCCTAGTCTCTACCATTTATTTATATGTCTCTCCCTGTGCCAAGCCACACTGTCATTATTACTCTCCCTTTATGATAATAAAAAACATATTTAACCACTCCATTGGTTCAATAATCTGAAAAAAAAGTTTTGATAGTTACAAAGCCATGTAAGGGGCAGATTTGTCTTAGAGTTGTCTTTATATTTATATAACCTTCAAAATATAAAGACAACTCTAATCTCCCTCAAATTATAGTAGTCCCCTTCCTCTCTGTGAGCTAGCTTTATGCAGTTTCAGTTAACTGGGTCAGCTATGCTCCAAAAATATTAAATGGAAAATTCCAGAAATAATTCATAAATGTTAAATTGTGTACTGTTCTGAGTACTGTTATAAAAGTTTTCACCATCCTACTCCATCCCTCCTAGAATATGTATCAACCCTTTGTCCAACATATTCATGCTCTATACCTTACCCACCTGTTAGTCACTTAGCTGTTTCAGTTATCAGATTGACTGTCAGTATTTCAGTGCTTGTGTTCAAGTCACCCTTATTTTACTTAATAATGGCCCCATAGTTCAAGAGTAGTGATGTTGAAAATTTGGATATGCCAAAGAGAAGCTTTCCTACGTGAAAAGGTGAATAGAGTACAATATTTTGAGAGAGAGATTACATTCCCATAATTTTTATTATAGTATATTATAATTATTCTATGAGATTATTAGTTATTATTGTTAATCTCTTACTATAACTAATTTATAAATTAAATTTTACAAAAGTATGTAATAGGGGAAAATATTATTTAGGGCTCCGTACTAGTTGCAATTTCAAGCATCCACTGGGGATCTTGGACCATATCTCTTATAGATAAGGGGGGAGAGTGTAGCAATAAATAGAAAAATGAACATCCAAGTTCATAATACCCAGCTCCAGAACCAAGACTTGTGGGACAGTCATGTAGAAAAGAGGAAATGACAGCATGGAACCCAGAGATGACAAAACAGAGAGAAAAATCAGTCCTAATAAGAGAATGCCATCCTTACTGGAAAATAATTCAAACTTCTCTCTGAGTTGTGCTATGAAAATAGTGCCATCAGGAATTCAAAATGAGGAGAAATTAAATCTGAATTACAAGAATCCCATAGCAGAAGTGATTTAAATGAAAAAAGAGACATTAGTAAAGAGCCAAATGAATGAAAACGTAATTTTAAAAAATGGAAAGAGCCCTAGCCAGTTTGGCTCAGTGGATAGTGGGTTCACCTGCGATTAAAGAGTCCTGGGTTTGATTCCAGTCAAGGGCACATACCTGGGTTGCAGGCTCAATCCCCAGTAGGGGATGTGCAGGAGGCAGCCAATCAATAATTCTTCCTGTTTCTCTTCCTCTCTGAAATTAATAAAAATATATTTAAAAATAAAAAAGAGAAAGAAGGGTTCAATAAAAGAAAAGAGAAAAATAAGGGTCTATGATATTTCAAACTAGATAAAATAAACTTTATTTTTTAAAAACTGGAAAGAATCACAGAGAATGTGACAGAATTAGAAGAGAGGCAAAGAGGGTACAATACATATATACAATTATCCATGAAAAATAAAAAGAAGAAATCAATGGAATATAATTAATATACAAAAGTCCTAGAAAACTTTCTGGAAATAAAAGATGATCTAAATCTACATATTGAAAGTCTCCACTCTATGCCTGAGAAAACTGATATATTCTGATAAAACTAGAATTGAAACAAAAGTGAGTAAAAAAAATATCTTAGAGGCTTTAGAAAAAAATGATAATCATTCAGAAAGGGACGAAAACTCTGTTAACCAGACTTATGGGTAACCACATACAATTCAGGAAAAGAGAGGACCAGCATTTTAAAGAAATTCTACAAAACAAGTGAATGTCGAACCCAGCTGAGCTATTGTTATTACCAAGGAAAATAAATTGGTTGACCACTGACTTCCTGACAACTGCATATGAGGCAATACAAGAATGGAACATTTTCAGAAACTCAATAAAATAAATTTGGAGCCAAGAAATTTATATTCAGCCAAGCTATTCTTCAAATGTCAAGGCTATTAATAGGTAGTTGTAAACTTACAGAATTTCAAAAAATGCTCTATTGATGAAGCTATATTGAGAAAGACACAAGAGAATGAGTTTCATCCAAGAAAGCACTTAGGAACTTTAGCAACGGACAAATGAATTTTATTATTTATACCTTTAAGACAAAAAAATATGAGACACAGGAGGAAAATAATATGTAAATATTGGATAATCTGGCCAAGACCGGTTTGGCTCAGTGGATAGAGCATCAGCTTGCAGACTAAAAGGTCCCAGGTTCGATTCCGGTTGGGGGCAAGTACCTTGCTTCCGGGCACATCTCTACTGTGGGGCGTGCAGGAGGCAGCTGATCAATGTCTCTCTCTCTCATCGATGTTTCTGACTTTCTATCTCTCTCCCTTCCTCTCTGTAAAAAAATCAATAAAATATGTAAAAAAAATAAAAATAAAAATATTGGATAATCTGGCAAAGCAAAAGTAAGACAATTTAAAATAAACAGAAAAAAGAAAGAATGTAAATAAGTCAATAATGTAAAGAATATCAATAACTGCTATAGGTAAGTGGTGGAAGTTAAAAGATAAAATAAGAAGTTAAGAACTAATCAATAGAATTAAAAATAAAGAAGAAAATATAAATTTAGCCACTACAATTAAAGTTCAAACCATTCTTAATACCAAAAGAATTTTTAACAGTAAATAATCTCAAAAATTCAAAGACTATAACATTATGTATACTGTAAATTTAACAAAAATAAAATTACATAATTGAATCCTAATACCCATATTAATAACTACAAATGGACGTTTTTAATCTGTTTAAATAGATTCCCAAATAGGGTCATAAACAAAATTCAAAGCTATATTACACACAAGAGACATATGTAAAAAAAATCTTCAAAGTGCAAAAACATAAGAGATAAGCAAATATATACTTGGAAACTGGAAATAATAATGACAAATTTTGAAAGCGTAAAATTCAGACCAAAAAACATAAAACACTATAAAAAGAAATTTCATAAGGCTAAAAACAAAATTAACAACAAAGATCTCACAGTTATGCACCAGAAAAACACAACAGATGAACAAAGAAGGGCAGAAAGCTACAAAAAAATAGATTCTTCAAAAACGTGCCAACAAAGAACATTCAAGGCTTCACTGGTTAATTCTACCAAACATTTAAAAAAGAATTAATGCCAATCCTTCCCAAACTCCTGCAAAACAATACAAAAGAAGAGAAGACCTCCAAACTCATTTTACTAGGCTAGCAATTCCATATATTAAAATCAGACAAAGACACCATAAGAAAATAGTGGCCCATATCCCAGATAAACACAGATTTAAAAATCCTCAACAAAATATAAGTAAACTGATTTCAACAACACATTTAAAGGATCATACAACATGATCCAGTGGAAATTGTTATGCAAGGCTGGTGCAACATCTATAAATAAATTGATGTGATACACCACATTAACAAAATCAAGGGTACCAAGCATATAATTGCCTCAATAGCTGCAGAAAAAGCATTTGACAAAATTTAACAGACTTTCAAGATAAAAAGTCTCAACAAAGTGGGTATAGACTCAGGGAATATACCTCAATAGAATAAAGGTCATATATGGCAAGCCTAAAGCTAACAATATGCTCAACAGTTCAAAGCTAAAAGCTTTATTTCTAAGATCAGGAAGAAGACTAGGATAACCAGCTAAAACAAGGGCCAGTCAACTTTTTCTAAAGAAAGTCAGATAGTAAATATTGTGCTTTTGTGTTTTAAGATGTGAAATTGAGGATTTTTGTAGGTAATTACATAACAAGAGAGAAAATTAAATTTTCACAAAAATTGTATTGATGATTTTTGTAACACAACTTGCACACAGATTAAAATGAGGTTTTCTAATTAGAAATATGAAATTCTTTTTCTAAGAGACAACACCTAACTTAATAGTATTAGTGGTCTCTATCATAAAGATCTATTAGAAAATGTTAAAATATTTTCCAGAAATTAACTGCTAGTGAATAATGCAAAGAATATCATGCATTTTCAAAACCTTGTAAGTTTTCCAACTAAATTTTTACTATAATCCACATATTGTTATTACCATCAGATACAAGGCATCTTTACACATTCCACTCCAGATTGTATGAGTTAAGAGTTTTCTCAAACTTTTGAGATATTTGACAATATCCTTGAAAATATTTTTTGTTTGTGGTTGTTTCATGCAGATTATTCATAGGGTCTAATTCTTCAGTCACCTAAAACTTGACATTCACTCTTCAAGGAAATGACAATAATTGACATTTGCCATTAAGTACTCTAAAGTATTCAAGAAACAATTAAACAGAGTCCTAACAGCAGACTAGAGAAAGGCAAGAATCAAGTAAAAAACTTGAAATATAAAGAAGCAGACAACATTCAACTGGAAAAGCAAGAAAAGAAAAGAATCCAAAAATGTGAACATAATGTAAGGAGACTCTGGGACAGCTTTAAGTGTACCAACATCAGAATTGTGGGGGTGCCAGAAGAAGAGAGAGAGCAAGATACTGAAAACCTATTTAAAGAAATAATGACTGAAAACTTCCCACATCTGGTAAAAGAAATAGACTTACAAGTCCAGGAAGCACACAGAACCCCATATAAAAGGAATCCAAAGAGGACCACACCAAGACACATCATAATTAAAATACCAAGAGCAAAAGACAAAGAGAGAATACTAAAAGGAGCAAGAGAAAAACAGTTTATTACCTACAAGGGAACACCCATACGACTGTCAGCTGATTTCTCAACAGAAACGATGCAGGCCAGATGGGAGTGGCAAGAAATATTCAACGTGATGAATAGCAAGAACCTACAACCAAGAATAATCTATCCAGCAAAGCTAACATTCAGAATTGAAGGGCAGATAAAGAGCTTCACAGATAAGAAAAAGCTAAAGGAGTTCATCAACTCCAAACCAGAATTATATGAAATGCTGAAAGGTACTCTTTTAGAAGAGGAAGAAGAAAGAGGTAAAAGACAAAAAATTATGAACAACAAATACATATCTATCAACAAGTGAATCTAAAAATTAAGTGAATTAAAAATTTGATCAACAGAATAAACTGGTGAATATAATAGAATCAGGAGCACAAAAAGGGAGTGGACTGATAATTCTCAGTGGGGAAGGGGTGAGGGGTGTACAGGGAGAGACTGGACAAAAATCATACACCTATGGATGAGATCAATGGGAGGGAGCTAAGGGCAGAGGGAGGGGTGGGAGCTGGGTGGAGGGATGCTATGGAGGGGAAAAAAGAGTAATAATCTAAATAATAAAGATTTAATTAAAAAAAAGAAACAATTAAAACCATCCTATATAATAAAAGCCTAATATGTAAATCAACCAAACAGTGGAAGAACTGGTCACCATGATGCGCACTGACCACCAGGGGGAAGACGGTCAATGCAGGAGCTGCCCCCATTCCACAGGTCCTAGGCCAGCCAAGACAGGTGCCAGTGGGGCTCCCTGATCACCCCACTAGTTGCCTTGCAGAAGCAGGAAAACAGTGGCAGTAGTTGGGGATAGTGCAGGTGAGCAGGCAGTGCCAGGCTGTCCAAGGCGGTTGCCAGCAGGGGCCCCCTATCATGCTACCAGTTGTCCCACAGATTGACTCTGATCACCAGCCAGGCCTAGGGACCTTTCCTATGCATAAATTTTGTGCATTGGGCCTCTATAATAATAAAAGCATAATATGCTAATTCCACTGTACATTCTTCCAGACAACCTTCAGGATGGAGCCAGGGCTGCGAGGGCCAAGCCCCTTGCACAAATTTTGTGCATCAGGCCTCTAGTTTCAAATAATTTGCCTTATTTTTTTTTACTTCACATCCTACATAATAAAAACCTAATATGCAAATCAACTGAACGGTGGAATGACTGGTTGCTATGATGCACACTGAACACCGGGGGACAGATATTCAATGCAGGAGTTTCCCCCAGCCCACAGGCCCTAGGTCAGTCAAAGCAGGTGCCAGCAGGGATCCCTCAATCGCCCCACCAGTCAACCTGCAGATCGGCCCTGATCACTGGACAGGCCTAGGGATCCTACCCATGCACAAATTTCATGCACTGGGCCTCTGGTTTGGAAATAATTGTAGATTGATAGAAAGGTACATAGATAATATAGTAAGGTACCATGTACTTTTCACCTAATTTCTCCCAATGATTACATCTCACATGGTTATACTATATACTAATAATACAGGAAAGTGATATTGATACAACATGAGTATATAATTTTTGTTTTTTTTATCACATGGGAAAATTAATGTAACCATTATCACACAGTTAAGATACAGAGCTATGACATCCCCACAAAGATCTCCCATGTACTATTCTTTGAAAGACACACCATGACCACCACCACCGCCACCACCACCATCTGGAACTCCTGACAATTATTAATCTCTTTCATCTGTATAATTTTGTAATTTAAAGATATGATATAAATACAGCATGTAAATCTTTGAACTGAGTTTTTATTCCAACTGCATAATGCCACTGAGATCCATCCAAGTTATTAAGCATAACTATTTTATTCATTTTTATTAGCTACACCATACTCTTTTAGACTATTGAAAGACATTTTGGCTGCTTATAAGTTTGGGCTATTATAACTAAAGTAGCTATGAACAATAGAATATAGGTCTTTATGTGGACTTACATTTTTATTTCTCTGTAATAAATACTCAGGAATTCATTTGCTGACTCATACGGTAAGTGTAGGCTTTGTTTTTTAAAAAACTGCCAAAATATTTTCCACAGTGGGTGTATACTACTTCACATACCCATCAGCAATGTATGAGACATTGAGTTGATCCACATTCTGAACAGCATTTGGTATTGTCACTATTTTTAATATTAGCTGTCTTAATAGGTGTTAAAAGACTTCTCATTGTTGTCTTGTGTTTCTGTGTCACTTATATATCCTCTTCGGTGAAATGTCTCTCCATATAATTTACCTATGTTCTAATTAGGTTGTGTTTTACTGTTGAATTTTGAGCCCATTTTCAGATATGTGATATTCAAATATTTTCTTCCAGAGTATAACTTATCTTTTCATCATCTTTACAGAGCAAGTTTTGTTTATCAATAAGAAGTCTAATTTATCAATATTATTCTTTTCTGAAAAATGCATTTGATATTATTTAAGAAATCTTCACCAAACCATAAGTTCCCAAGATTTTCTATGTAATCAGCTAAAAATTTTATGTTTTACATTTAAGTCTTCGATAGTTTGACTTAAATTTTTATATAAGGTGTAAAGTTTATAATCAAGATTCAATATTTGTTATGAATAACTATTTGCTTAAAACCATAATTTAAAAAAATATTCATTCTCCATCGAATCACATTTACATCTTTGTCAAACCAAAAGCCATTGGTCATAATTGTGTGGTACTATTTCAGGATTTTTACTCTGGTGTTTGTGTGTGTGTGTGTGTGTGTGTGTGTGTTGTGTTATGGGTACAAATTCAATTTCATTAATTATTGGGCTCTTCATTGTATGAGTTTTATTAGTTTAACCAATAAACTAATAAATTAGTTTATACTAAAATTAGTCCATTTTATCTAAAGTATCAAATTTGTGTGCAGAGTTGCTTAGAGTATTCTCTTATTACCCTTTCAATGTATGCAAACTCCATAGTGTGATCCCGTTTCAACCTGATAACAATATGTATTTCCATCTTATCTCTTTTTTCACTTGTCAATCTTGCTGGGATTTTGTCTATTTTATTGATCTTTTCAATAAAAACTTTTGTTTGTTATCTTTTTCTATTGTGTATTTGTTTTCAATTTCATTGATCTCCGCTCTTTCCCCCACCACACCCCCTTTTCTATGGGCTTATTTTACTCTTTCATTTTCTAGGTTCTTGAAGTAGGAGATTAGACTATTTATGGGAGACTTTCCCTCTTCTCAATGTAAGCATTTAGCGCTATAAATTTTCATCTCAGTACTGCTTTAACAGTGTCCCACAATTTCTGATGTCTTGCTTTAATTTTCACTACATTTAAGTATTTGTCTCAGGACTTCCTTCTTGACCAATAAATTGTTTAGAAGTGTCCTGTTTAGTTTCCAAATGTTCAGAGGTTTTCCTGATTTCTTTTTGTCCTTAAGTTTTAGTTGTATTCCATTATGGTTAGAAAACACACACTATGTGAATTCAATTCTTTAAATCTGTTGAGGTTTGTTTTATGGCCCAGAATAATATTTATCTTCGCATATGTTCCATGGATACATGAAAATAGCATATATACTGCTGTTGTTGGATAGAGGGATTTTTAAATATTGATTAGATACTATTGGTTGGTGGAGTTGTTCAGGTCTTCCATTCTGATGACTTTCTGTCCAGTTGTTTTATCAGTTGTTGAGTAAGGAGTATTGAAGTCTGCAGCTATAATAATGGACTTGTCTTTCCTTCTTTCAGTTCTATCAGTTTTTGCTTCACAGTTTTGCATACAGATATAGGATTACTATGGTGCATACAGATATAGGATTACTATGTCTTCTTGGGGAACTGACTATCACCCTCCTTGTCCTGCAGTCTACTTAATCTGGTATTAATATAGCCACTCTTGCTTTCTTTTGATCAGGGTTTGCATAGTATATCTCATTTCACCCTATCACTTTCACACCTGCCCATGTCCTTGTATTTGAATGCTGTTTTCTGTAAATGGTCATGATTCTTTTTGTTTTTGTTTTAAAATCCACCCTGCCAAACTCTGTCTTTTGATTGATGGTGGGGGAGGGTTGGCCACAGTGTTTTCTGATGTATTTGACTAGAGTAGAACAATGATGATCTAAATTTTTCTGTCTTCCTACATAGTCCCTTTCGTGGCCCTTTGGCTAGAGAGCAAGCTTTCTTAGAGAATTTTTATCTGTCCCCATTGGCATTACTATCAGTCCCCAGTATTGAAAAGATGATTTAAAAAAAACAGGCCATGGGATCATGGATTCACCACTATATCATTCCCTGGGTCCTAAGTTCATGAAGAAGGCCTGACTTCTTCTACTTTTCAGATCATCTTATGTTTTTTAATATATTATATCCAAAGAGTTTTAGCTGTACTTAGCAGGAGGAATATGGAAAGCATTTTATTCCATCTGTTGTTCCCAATGTCCTTAGCTCTTTAAGCAACTGTTCTCACTAAAAGGCTAATAGTCTTAATCAAGTTTGTTTTCTCTGGACACATTTCTTCATCTGCTGCAATCAAACACAATTAAATTAACTCAACATTGGTAAATGGTTTTCCTTGCTTGGTGAACAAATGAGCTGCTCAGAAATTTACTTTTATTTCAGCCTTGTTTCAATATTTTAACATTTTGGAAGAAATTTTGCTTTGATGATATATTCCACTTTTAATTTCTAATTTTTCTGAATGTTGCTTTTCTGTGAGTGGGACCGTTTTTAATAAGTGCTTAATCTAATAATGTTATGAATATAGTACCATTTCAGCACAGCTATGGTGTCACTGCACAATAAACACAATGCTTTGCCATCTAAGTTAATAACAAAATTAATCACCCTCCACTTCTTAAAGGTATAACATGCTAAATCAACTTTTCTCTTTTTTTCTTATTTTAACATGGTTGCTAAGCACTGGTAATAAAATAAATAAATAAATAAATAAATGTTATGGCACAGTAATAGGTAAAGCATTCAGAATGCTGTTAACTTATAACTGAGTTGTGGTAATTTGTAATAGTACAAGCTGCAATGAAAAGCAGTAAGAGTGTGACATACATCCTTGTTTTAACTACTCAGTCCTGTTGTTACAGTATGAAAGCAGCCATAGGCAGTATAATCAAATGAGCATGGCTGTGTTCCAATAAAACTTCATTTGCAGACATTGGAATATAGGGCCAAAAAGAGACTAAACACAAAAGAGTATGCACCTTAATGTGCACAAAATGTTTAAAAATCATTTATGAGTTTGGGGACCCCAGAAAGAAATGCAGAATATGACAAAACAATCTAATTGTATTACTAAAGTATGAAAATCCTCACTAATCTGACAGAGCCTTTAATTCCTATCCAGCTTAGTTTGCCTCCTACTTGTAGTACTTAAAACTACCATCTATATATATAAAAGACTAATATGCTAAGTGTCCCTCCACCCTTCCAACCAGTCACCATAACATGCACTGACCACCAGGGGACAGACTCTCAACTCAGGAGCTGCCAAGCTGCAGTGACGTGGCAGTGGTGGTTCTCAGGTAATGCACCCTGAAACCAGAGAGGAGAGAAGATGACTCCTCGTGAGGCTGTGGGTTATGTTGCTGGGGCACTGTTGGCCTTGCATTCCACACCCTATAAGACAGCAGCTTTTCAAAGTGCCCTTTTGCACTCCGGGACCCCTCAAAGGGGATGTCAGAGAACCTATTATGGCCTGATCCCCACAGGCCAGGCTGAGGAACCCCATCTGCTGGAGGGACCCTGCTTACTCTGCAGACACCCTTCAAGCCACAGCACCACCGCAGGTGCAGCCAGCTGGAGAGAGATCATGGGAGGTTGGCTCCAGGGTGTGTCCAGCCTGTCTCGACCAGCCTACCGACCACCTTCTAATTAATTTCCTTTCAATGTGCACAAATCCATGCACTAGGGCACTAGTAGTATAATAAACAAATACAATATTAACTATATGACAATCAAAGAGGTATTATCTTGTTGAAAGAATTTCATCAATAGAAAATTAAATACCAAGTATTCAAGTGCAAGATTGTATGACTAAACCCAGCCACTGGAAACTGGCAAAGGAATCTTTTAGTCATGCATGCCTACAGCAACTTTTCCCTAGTGACAGGCCACAAATCTAGACAAAATGTTTTTCTAAGAAATCAAAGTTGAGATAAGGAATACTTAAAAGAGCCAAGTCATCAAATCTGGGGAGAATATGAAACTCAACTATGAGGTTCCGATTGCCAGCTGCCATCTCTACTTCCACTAGGATTAAGAGAAAACAGGGAGTCGTACTTTGTGCGTTTGTGTGTATACTCTGTTTCTTCATGATTTTTTTTTGTCAAAAGTTATAGAGACAGAGACTGGTCCTCATTTCCAAATATCTTAAATTGTGCCAAATGACTTCAGCTGTGAATGAATACAATAAAGAGAAGCAATAATAAATAAACTATTATATTTCTGGGTGGCAGAAGTGGTTCCAGCTGTTGGTCTAATTCTATCCTTGTAGAAAACTGCTTTCAGCAAACTCATGCTAAATTGCTTGACTAGCTTGGATAATTGAGATTTCAGTTGAGAGCTTACAAAATGTGGTTCATAACAATTAGGTCAGAAATGAAACAAAGTAAATGGGAAGACAGATAATTTATTTGAAGAATTTACATTGAACTGAAGGGGGAAAGAATATTTACCAAAATTTAATATTAACTAAAACTGAAAATTCACATGTACTGAAGTTGAATGGAAAATCTTCCTCAAAGCAATTCATATTTATTAGATTTTTGTGGAATATGAATATTATAAAATGGTGCATTCATTTATTAAATGTTTCTAATATGGAAGAAATGCCACTGTTCAAGATTAAAATATATCAATGACATTTATATAATCAATAATGTCCTTAGATTTATGAAATCAACTTGACCCATTCAAATCAATCTTACTTTCATGAAATATATGTCTTACATCATCCCTGCAAAAAAAAAAATAGATGACAATTTTGTCAAATCTAAAGAGTGAAAAAATGACAAAAATGAAGTTAAATGATTTTAGAGCTTCAAGGGACATACAAGATGATATAATCCATTCACCTAACCTACAAATGAGGAAGTTGAGTACCAGAGTGGTGAATGAACCAAATGGCACCCCTTGATACAAGAAATTATAAAAAAAGCTGGTCCTAGTTAGTACACATGTTCCCTTGACTAGTATGTCCCATTGCTGTGACAGCATGCTTCCTCCTCATGAATGCCTCTCCACAGAAGCCTAGTTTCACCTGCTAAACATGACCATTGGGTTTCTCACAGTCTGGTTTTTAAAGCAGCAGTATCAGAATCAAGTAGGTGTTTGTTAAAATGTAAACCCCTGAGCCCAACCCCAGACCTCCTAAAGAAGAACCTGGGTGTTGTAGTTTTCAAAAGCCACCAGAGGTAACTCTCCTGCATTCTGTTTGTGAATGATTACATTACATCAGCATATAGACACTTTGTCTGATTATAAGAAACCTGGAGAGCTTATCCAAAATGCAAAATTCCAAAAGTGTGCACAGCCACATGTGTACATGGATACACACCCAAATAAATATAGGTTTTACAACACTGAAAACTGAATACGGCCTTTAGTCTAGTTAGCAGTAATGTAACAATGTCCATTTCCTGGTTTTGATATTATTCTACAGCTAAGTAAAATGTCACTATTAGGGTCAGCCAGATGAAGAGTATGCAAATTCCACACTCAAGTTCTGAGACCCTCACTAAGAGATGATGTCATTCAGGAATTCAGGAAATAGAGATTACATACAGGAAGTGTGTGTGTGTTAACAAGAACTCCAGTGAGTCTTTGCACTGCATCAGATCTGAACTTAACACCCACACCCCCAGCATATATCAACACTCCTATACCTCCTATGAGGCTCTTTTGAAGATCCTCAATTTTGCAATGTGGAAGTTTTGTTTAAATTTCTGTATAAAAATTCTGAAGCACTTACAGATTAAAAGATTTGCAACAAAGTTTTGTACTCTATTACCAGGATACACTTCGGATCCATTACCTGGTTTGATCGGTATATGGAGAAAATGTTGGAAACATATGACGTAATTTGGCTCAAAAAAAAAAAAAACAACCAAAAAACATTAAAAACTTCACAGTATCTTTTAAGACAAAATAATTTATTTTTTTCAAACAGTGTATATCTCATCACCACTGGAATACTTTGAAATAAAAGAATATTTGTTGAATCCAAATAGAACAATTTTAAAATCATAATGAACCCCACACAACTTAATTAAAGTACAAAGATATATAGTGAGCTAATACCAATGCTTGATACTTTCTAGGTACATTTTTAAATTAGATAATAAGATAAATAAAATAGTGAGATTTTTTTATCATAAATGATAAACTACGGGCCAGGGTAAATACAAGCCTATGACAACCGTCCAGCACAGAATTAACAGAAAGATTGAAGAAATTAGAATTTCTACATGAGAATATCTACTCCTGTTATATTTTTTTCTCCATCCCAAGTCTAACCTGTATTGTTGAATGCAAATTCTATTTACAAAGTCCATTACTCAGAAAATAAATATATTTTAAGAACAGACCAAGGACAGGACACTCTTTGACTTAGTTGCTGGGCCTGGACCTTGACCCTCTCCGGGAGTTTGCCTCGTGAACACTGACCATTCTCAGATCCCAGGAACCATCTGACTTGTCTGTAACATCCTAGATTAGCCACTTGCTATCAGACTTCAAGCTCCTGAAGGCCAGAGTGTAGACCCCCTCACCCCCTTCCCTGCTTTCCCTGTTACACTTGCAGCTCACAGCTGCATGCAGTTTTCTCCCTAGCCTGTATATAATCGGCAGGCTGGCAAAAAGAGGCAGAACAGAATTCTCAGGATGACCTACTGCTCTCCCCATACTGCCGGCATCATTGGAATAAACACTCATATATGATTCAGCTCTCTTTCTGCTTAATTTGGCTCAAATAGTGACAGGCGGCGTCGAACCCATTTAGTGCCGGGTATCAGAAGCAGTATGGCCATGGGGAGTTAGACTGTCTCTCAGATTCAGCCTTGAGGAGCAGTTCACATTGCCAGAACAGAACTAGCACTTCTGAATTTCCTGGGATGCTAGGCCCTGTGGTTTCCTTGGGAAGCTCTGCAGCAACCTCCAACCTCCCCACACCCTCAAACACCCCCATCCCAGGCCACCCAGGTGTGAAGCCCAAATCCTGCCTCACTGTGAGGAGGGAGGGGAGACTCAGCAGAAAGTAGTTTTCTCTTCTGCAGGGGAAATGGGCCACTTGGCCCCTGGTAATTCTGGGGGTAAAAGCTTGCTCTTCTGCAATCACTCTCAGCGCAAGAGAAGTTGCCTAAATAAAGGTTGGAACCTAAGGCAGGGGGGGGGTGCTTGGTTGCTAAGGGGCACATGCATGACAAAGCTGCCAATTGTGACAAGATTGCCAGTTTTTCTGCTTGCATTTAGCACATGGCACTGACACCGCACCTGTGTGAGTTGCTAGCTGTGCCTTGAGCCTCTGGGTTCCACGGTTCCTGTTCAAATGGCAGCTGATGTGGCTGCAGGTCCAGGCAGTTCAGCCTCCAGAGCTGACCCTGGACCCCATCCTGCTGACCGGCATCCCTTTGGGGTCACTGAGCCCTGGTCCTGGTATCTGCAAAAACCCTCCATGTCATTCTGAAGAGGCAGAACTTCTGTCATTCCAACAGGGAACCTCAGCTCCATACAGAGACCCCTGAGAAAATGGAACCTTCTCTACAGCCCCGGGAGACTTAAGCTGTTTCTACCTGAACAAGAGGACTCAACTCAGTCTAGTGTCCTCTGAGCTGTTGAAAATTTTGTTAGTCCACAAGGAATCCCAACTCAGCTTCCACCCCACCCTGAATATGTTGAATCTTCAACCCAGCAGAAGAGCTCCTCTGCCTCCCAGGCTTCTTGCCACTGCACAACCTTCTCGAGTCCAGCAGAAGGGTCTAGTTCAGCCTTGAAACTGTTTGGATGCCGAAGTTCATCCTTCAATATGTCAGCATTACATTGAAGAAGATACATTGAAGTCTCACCTTTGGGTTCAGGTGAAGCTCAGCCTCCACTGTGCTTAAATATCAATGGGAAAGGTGTAGAGCCAGCAGTTTTGATAACTTCAGAGCACATTAAGAAGACTGAAGCATGTGCAATGGAGCAGGTAGTCTTATTTCATGCTCCAAAGTCCAAAGAAGAGCTAATACCTCCATCTGAGAAGAAGATACCAGCTCAGCCTACTTGGGAGGCAGCTGGTAGAGATTTGAAGCAGACAAAAATTCCAAGTTCCCTGAGTGACCTGAATATAACCATCACTCTCAAAACGAATTTAGAGACAAATGCTGCTCCTAAGCACCTGAGCTGACACTTCCATTTGAGAGACTGTTCAGGCACAGAAGTCAGCTTTGACCAAAGTCCCAGATCAACCTTTGCACTGGAGCTAAACATCACTCCCAACCCGCACCACAGATTGATGCTACAGTCCTGCAGCAGACTACTGCTCCTGCAAAGCACCATGAGGTGACAGTTTCACTTTCAGAGCCTGTTCTGTCTCAGCAGCCAGCCTTGTCTGAAGTCACGGTTTAACCTTTGGACCTGGAAGTTACCTTAACTCAGCAACCAGAGTCATATGAGACTTTTCCTCCAGCCTCTGAACAGAGTGACACCATGAACATATGTAAGTTCTGTATCTGCAATAATGGGATGCTGTCATATAGTATTTGGCTTGCCCCAAAGCACAGTTTCATAGAGTGTCTGTGCCAGAGTCCAACACCTACAGTGGCACCTTCACCATCTTAAATTTCCAAGGAAATTCTATTTCTTACATTGATGAAGATACATTGAAGTCATACCATTTGGTTGAAAAACTAATTTCAGTGAGAATAATTTGAGAGTATTACATAAGGATTCATCTGAAGGTCAGCTATCCCTCCACTATTTAAATCTTGGTTTCAATTTAATCACAAAACTGAGCTTTGGGATGTTTCAGGCCTGGCATGGAATCAAGTTTTTACACAAGTTAATTCTCAATCATTATCTTCCTACAACTGTTGAAGATCCATATCTTTCTAATTTGCCAGCATTAAAATATGTAGACATGCAAACAACGCAAGTGTCACTTTCAACAGTTGAGAGCATCCTCATGATGGCCCTTGAATGGCAAAAACTGATCTTCCCTAGCCATTTGACCTGCTGTCTCTGCCAATTAAAAAACAATATTGAGACTGCCGGCAAGACAGTCACACTGCATTGTGACACTGAATGTCTAACATACACACCCTGTGGCTCCGGCTGAAGCTTCTCTGGGCACAGCAAGAAGGAAAGGTTTCCAGTGCAGAGTGGGAAACGAATCAATGGAAAAATGAGAGAACGTGAGCCCAGGGTGAACAAGAGGAAGAGTCAAATCAGCTCACCAAAGATGTGCCAGGATATTAGTTCCTGCTCCAAAGTCCAAAGAAGAGTTCACTGCAGTACCTAGTACCTGTGATTGTAGTAGCAGCGACTTTTTATTATAATGTTCTGTCTCATTGCAATTTGTCAAAGAACACCTTCAAAGGATGGTAAACAAGAAAATTCAAGGGTCTTTTGTCCAATTCTCCGGCATAAGAGATGTTCACCGAACCTGCGGTGGAGGAGGGCAGTTTCTGGAGAAGGCAGCTGCTCTGGGTGAGGGATATGTGTGAACCTCTCAGTGTCATCACATGCAAGAAAAGCATGGAGCAGAAGCCACACAGCAAGGATTCGGCTGATGAAGATGAGCTTTTCGACAAATGAACAGAGTGAAGCCTCCACCTCATCAACCAGGATTGATGCATCAGGCTGGGCTGCTGAAGAGACAGGTGAAGAAAGTGAAACCTGACACCTCTGCTGAGGGAACTCAGGCTACCTGCAAATTGAATTTGGAAATGTTGGCTCAGCATTGCTGGTAAAATACATATTTTCCTCTTGTTGAAAAAAATACCCATATGCTTGATGCTATTGAATTTTTCTCTTTTCAATGCTAATAATTTATGTCAATAAAATTAACTATTTCCTTTGTGAAATCAACTTCTTGTTATTATTACCATTGGCGATATCTGCCAGTTTCCAAAGTTAAGCTTGACAATGAGATGATTTAAACATACCTTGTTTAGTCTGGCATGGCTTAAACCTATGAACCAGACAATTACGGTTTGATTCCTGATCGAGGCATATGCCTGGCTTACAGGCTCAATCCCCATAATGGGGAGTCCAGGAGGCAGCCTATCAATGGTTCTCTCATCGTTGATGTTTCTATCTCTCTCCCCATCTCTCTTTCTCTCTGAAATCAATATATGTGTGTGTGTGTGTGTGTGTGTGTGTGTGTGTTAAATACCCTGTCTAAACATGAGCGTTATTTCAGAATCATTTGTTAGGCAAGATTTCATTGAATATAGCATTACTGTTAATTTGGAGAGATGATCCAGTACACAGAAGAATAAATGGAAATTCTGGTTTCCATTTCAAATTTTGGATTCTTCTATTTGTCTACATTTTATCCACTTATTCATTAATTCTTAGCTCTTACCATATGTATACGTATCATGTGTATACTGTAGGATGCATAAATATTAATAAGACATACTCATTATCTTTATGGCATTCACAGTTTAGAGTGGGAAACAGATCCCTACAAATACCTCTAGTACAATATATACCACAGTATGTTGCTATATTAGTAGCATTCTTCCTTTTATTTATTTTTATTTTTTTAAATATATTTTATTGATTTTCCAGAGATGAAGGGAGAGAGACAGAGAGAAACATCGATGTGAGAGAGACATTGATCAGCTGCCTCCTGCACACCCCCTACTGGGGATGTGCCCGCAACCAAGGTACATGCCCGTGACCGGAATCGAACCTGGGACCTTTCAGTCTACAGACCGACACTCCATCCACTGAGCCAAACCAATCCCGGCAGCATTCTTCCTTGTAGCAACTGGCAGAGTCTGCAGGCTTAGACACTACTGGGTGTAGTAATAACCCTATTTCAGTTCTGTGTCTGAGAGCAAGATGGTGTTATTAAAAAAATAAGAAACAAAAAAAGCAACTTAGAAAGTTAAAGAAAAGGTTTTGAATATTCAATATTTACTCTGAAGTATTAGTCATGACAAGCTGCACATGTAGACAATTTTTAAAATTAAAGTACAGTATATAGGAAGTTAGAGCTGGGAATACAATCTTCAAAATAGGACCAAACCCAGTGCTATGCTTTTCTAAGACAGCAAGTAATTCCAGGGATACCTATAGGGCAAAGAAGAGGAGGACTGAGGTGCTGGACCTATTGGTTCACTCTGCCACCAACACAGGGATTAGCTACACAATGTGCCAGTCGCTGCAGGAGCCCCTGGACATCAGAAAATGGTGATAAAGGGATCTGGCAGGTAGAGTAGAAGGAAATACGAATTCTTTAAGTTGTGTGCAAACATTCTTGGCAGGACCCAGGAAGGAGATAGTGTTAGAAGACAACCTCATGAAAAGGAAGGGACCTCAGGGTTTACGACCAAGCTAATGAGTCATTAACTCATTGGAAGACTAGTTTTATGATCATTGTCACCTAGATTATCCCTTTAGGCCATGGTAGTCATGAGGAAATTTGCGTTGTCATGTTATATTGGGAGGAAGATGGAGGGAGTCCCTGAGACAATCACTTAGGGCAGTGGCTCACTGTAATAAACCTTTCTTTCCTTTATCACCTGGTCATTCCCTAAATTGGCTAAAGTCTGGAAGTTTTAGACCTAAAGCCAAATGTCCATCTCAGTGGTAATCTTGCAGTTTGAGTAAAAGTATTAATTCTATCATTGAAATGTGACCTGCTTTATGCTACACATTTCAGAAAGATTGGTGGTTCACTGGAAGCAGGGCATCATGGGCCTAAATATCTGACTGCTCTCCATTGGTGTTTTTAAACCAGTTGGTCCATAGGAAGATACCATCTCTTCAGGGTAGCTCAAGAAACTCATGCTTGCTGCAGCTCTTGTACCTGTAGATCCAGGGACAGAAGTGCTATCTCCCATCCTCCCAGAGAGGAGGAAGGAAGGACCATTTTCTTCATGGGCCTATTGGCTGCCAAACTGCAATAACTTCTGGGGTGTGCACCTAGAAAGGTGGACCTGCACTCCTACCCTCCTGTGCTGGTAACTCTCCTCTTCTCCTCCCCTTTTCTCTCCATCTTAGAACAGGAGCTGACATTAGAAGTGGATTTTGTTCCACTCATGGCATGTGTGTTTGTGATCTTGGTGTATAGGCCGAGTCATGTAGACAGTAAGGAACCTTCTCTTAGTCCCACTTCTAGAACTAGAAGCTTGGTGATGAATTTGCACAGCCTGTGACATAACCCATACAAAATGCCTTGCACAACCCCGGCCAGTTTTGGAGCATCATCCCATGCACTGAAAGGCTGTGGGTTCAGTTCCTGGTCAGGGCACATATCCAAGTTGTGGGATCATTCCGAAGTTGGGTGCAATTGGGAGACAACCAATCAATGTTTCTCTCTCTCATTGATGTTTCTCTCTCTCTCTCTCCCTTCTTCTTTCTCTAAAATCATTTTTTACAGAAAGAAAACAGTGAAAAAAATGCCTTATACAGTAATGCAAACTTATTACATTTTTTATTTTATATATTGCTTATTGTTATTTAATATTAATTTCTATAGTATAAGAAATGCACATAAATATGCATGCTCTGATGCTCTGTAGGTCAAACATTATATAACTCTGCTGAGAGAATTATAAGTCGATGTGGGATTTTAAAGGATATAGTAGTTAGGAAACAATCCTATGAGACTATGATGGGAGAACTAGGAAAGCAGAAAAGATAGGGTATATACAGTTCCAGCATTTTCCACTTAACAGATATCCTGAAAGGTGGGGAATAGAAAACTATTATAAGAACACAATCTACCCCTCAGACTGTGGCCTGAGAATCTGGTGGAAACATGTACTGTTATGGCTGCTACATACAAACACCATATACAATAAATAAGTACACAAAGTTACTTCAGTTTTAGTTTCTGCATTATTAGCAATGAATTAACTTCTATGATGCTCCCATAATTTGCTTATTTGGCAAGTTTTATCTGCAGTTTCAATTTGCATCAGTCCAAGAGCTGTCAGATATTTCTTGAAGATCAGAAATATATAATAGCCTAAGGATATGCCAAGATGGGCTTTTTTTATTGGTGAAAAATGCACTAGCCTATTCGTTGATGGATGCTTTGAGCTCCGATGGCAAAAAAAAAAAAAAAAAAACCCCGGGGGGGGGGTGGTAAAGTCTTTTTTTTTTCCTGCTTAGCCAATTTTTCTTTATATGTTCAACAGTGCAGCAAAAGTTAATTCATTCTAAAGCACATGGTTTTCCAGCAACCCTGTCAATATTAAAATGTTCCTTTGCAGCTCTGGCCTACCCACTGTATTAGATGAAGGGAAAATTCAGATGGGCTGTACTTTGTTGTAGTGGGAAAACCATCAAAGAGCTCCTCTGAATCAATTTCTTTATTCCAATGTATAAGCTTCTGCTAAAGTTCAGAAGTTTATGCTTTTATTATTTTTTGCCTACCCCCATCCTATTAACTGAGCTGTTTATAGATCTTTAAAATAGGATAGAACATTTTTCCCCTTTAAAACAGGCAAAGAGAAAGGCTACCAATTATTCCTCTTTTGACTTCAATGAAATCTCTTTAAAAGAAAGCGTAAGAGTTCAATATGATTCCTTTAGAAAATGCCCTCCCACCAATATAGTTACATGCAAGGCAGACAAAATGTCTGCTGTTTCTTACAATGGATTATGAAACAGCCTGACAGTTCTCAAATGATTGATGGGAAAATACAAAACCGGCCTATATTGTAGTCTATGATGTCTGCATTGAAACAAGCTCAGCCAGTATTTCCATTGGTGAAGGACAGCCTGCCTATAGGCAAGGTGTTGGGGACCTTGTGGTTGGGCAGTGGGAGATAACCCACAGGACTTTCTGAAGAGGAGGGGACTCAAAGTCTGACCACCCAAATAAACTTCCAGAAACTTCCAGCTGACCAGGATAACTATTCTTTACTAACAGTATCTTCCACAATGTTAGTCCCTGTCCTTTACTCTGTATGGCTTTAAATAATGTAATAGTAACTCCAACTTAAAATGCATTACCCATTTTATTCTGTATGGTACTTTATGCTCTAACTAAGCCCTTTTTTGGGTGAAATCCCAATAGAATAGCAAGTTGGTGGCCTTTCTGTCTCAAAATTAAGTTATATGTCAGGGTAGGCTCCTCCTTTTCTTTTATCGTCTTTAAGGGATGAGCAGACTAGAGGGCATCCAATGAGAGATCCTTTGTTCTCTCAATAAAATATTTAGACATTCTCCAATTTGCTACAAAGAGAAAGAAGATCAAGTACTTGGTTTATATAAATTAGATAGAATGAAAATAATCATATACTTTTTGATAAGCTAACTGATGTTGGTAGATATCCACTACAGATTGCAGAGATTTGGACTTCAGAATCCGTGTGCTTGATCCTTTTCATATATGTAAAATCATTAGCCATTCAGTGCCTCCGTGCCTGCTCTGTGCTGTGTGTCACCGAAGATACAACATGAGCCTTGCTTTCAGTATCCTTAATGATCTAGAATAGGCATAGAGATATATCACAGCACCTCCCAGTAATTAGAATTAACTATGTACTAAGCATAGTGCAAAGTAATTTCAGACATTATTTTATTATGTTTCACATTTTTACATGTGAGAAAATGGCTTTGTAACTTGACTAAACTTGAATCCTCACTTTAGGATTCAAGTTGGATCTAGGTCCAAAGAGCATTTGCTAACTTGGTGAATAATACGAGGAAGAATTAAAAACACACCAGAACACAAATTCAAAGAAAATCTGTTGGGCCATTATCAATATGATGTAGATTTAGAATTATTTTCCAAAAGTCATATAGTAGTTATATTAGTGTATGCTGGGATATCTGGAACATCTCCTGGGCCCCACTTTGTGCTTATAATAAGAACAAAACAAGACAGGTGGGTTAGTTCTACAGTGTAGGCTATGGAATAGTGATTCTCAGAAAGAAGCTAAACATGTCCATGGGTTGAATCTTAATTTTGTCTTTACTCACTTCCACTCAATGACCACGGCATAGATGACATGTTTGTTTGTTGTTACTGTTTGTAGCAATGACCATGCTTTCACAACAGCAAAAGTAGAAGCCAAGAAGCAATAATGGTATCTTTGGATAACTCAAAAATGTAGCCTCATAACAAAGGAAATGCAAAGTGGCCCCAAATAAGTAAAATGTACATAATTTTTGCTTTGTTGATAGCAAATTATAAGATAGAAGTGCTTCTGGTTGTTGTTGGTTTGGTTGTTAAAAGAAGTGTTCTGGTGATGACTCAAAGCAAGCACGTGGTAGGCATGAGATGGTAAAAAGCTGATCAGGATAACTATTCTTTACTAACAGTATCTTCCACAATGAAAGTCACTGTCCTTTACTCTGTATGGCTTTAAATAATGGGCTTAGGAGTAGGGAGACACCTAGGTTGAAATTCCAACTCTACCATTTACTGCTTTTGTGACTTTAGATGAAATACTCAATCTCTTTGAGCTTTCTCCTAATATTTAAATGGGTCTTTAAAAATAACCTGATAAGGTTTTAAAAATATCAAATGACATAGTAAACCTAAATGGCTTCCAATGTAATTAGGCTCCTTAACTCTCACTACATAAAGGCTCAAAACTGCCCCTTTCATTCAAGACAGAGAATATGAGATTTTTAAACCATGGAAGACAGTTCTATAATCTTGACAAAGGCTAAAATAGAGGAAAGAAAGTAAATAGCACACAAATGTAAAAAAGAGAAGTGCAGGAAATGTAAAAAGTGAAAAGGAAGTTACTTCTAAAACCAATGAAACCTGACTCAATTCTGGGATATTTACAATAATGATGACTAAGCCTTTTAATATATGCCGCTGTGTAGCCAAGACTCACATACAGTAACATTTAATTTAGAAAGCAGGGAAATGCTACAATCTGGATAGGCATACACCAAGCTAACTAAGAAACATTTATTTCCACATATGAAATTGGAATAAATATATTTTAATGAAGGCTTCAATTGTCCTTTTCTAGATTAAACCATATGTAATTTAAAAAATTTAGATGTATTCCACTTTAAAACACCTTAAACATCTCTGTAAGGCACTCCCTAAGGTATCACACACTTTCTGAGCCCTCAAGAGAGAAGTGTGATTCAAATTAGTCCTCAAGCTGTTCAAATAAGGAGCTATGGCTGAAAGTAACACAGTTTGAGGAGGAGGTGTATGTATTTTAAAAGTTACTTATATCTTAGAGATAAGCCTGACAAAATGGATTAGAAAGTGGAATCTGAATAGATAGGTTTATATTAACCAGTGAATTCCTCTGATCCTGAAGAAATATCAAGGTGGCTGAGAATTTCTTATTCAAACCTGGTGTGCAATCAACCATCCTGAAAGTATCTCCTAGGAAATGATATTACTCTTGCACAGAGATTTTCAACCTTTCTCACACATTAACTAATTACTAAAATTTTGCAGCATACAAAAAATATATTCAATTTTTTGCCAAACTAACAAAAACAAATAGGTATATTTTTCATTCATTCACACTGATAGTATTGTTGTGTTGGCTGTTATCATTTTTTATTTGACAATCTAAGGCAAGCATGTCAAACTCACAGCCACTCAAGGTATGTGGCCCGCTGACCATAAATTTGACGTGCTTGATCTAAGGGAAAAGAGGTCAGTGCCCCTTACTAAAGAGTCAGGCATTGCATGTTTTAAAAATTCTTTTGGCACACAGGTTGAAAATTGCTTCTATTGCACACATAACCATTTGAATCCAGGATGTGCTGCTTAATGTCTAACTGGCCCCATAACCATTACCATCTCCCTTTTCCCCCTCTAGATTGTGCCTTAGTTCCAGAATCAGAATATTCAAATGATAGTATCCTCAACTTGCAATTCTTTTTTTCCCAAAGCTCTGACGCTTAGGGAATAGTTGACACTACTACAGGAAGAATTATTATGGTGGAGTAACCCTTCAAATTGGGCACCAGAACACTTATTTTTGGCAGTATTGCTAAACTTCAGTGGTTAGTCACTTGACCTTGCTGGCTCTCATCTCAGAGCAGAGGGGCTGACTAGCCTATCTCCAAGGTCCTTTCCTGCTCAATCATCCTATGATACTGTAATGTACTTGCTAAGTGCTTTGCCTAATCACACAATTACCCAGAGGTCCTCCTGAACTGGAAGTGGATGATCACTTGTCAGGGGCATCATAGAGGGTATTCATAAATTAGCTGGGGGTCAAGTTATAACCTCTGCAGTCACTTCTAACTCTGATTCGGTCCTGGCGTCTGGCTCTGCTGACTCCTAGCCCAATGCACTATCCATCAGAAGGATATTACCTCTTGTTGGAAGCAGCCAATTTCTAGTTCATTAATAGAGAGATTTCAGGGATTAAAAGCAGGCTATGTGAGTGAATGATAAATATAAACCATTACCAACTTGTCCTCTTACAAAAATAATTATATAGAAAATTCTTTTCATCTCATAGTAATGAAAAATAAAGAGAAAACAGAGGCATAATTTTAGTGCCCCCCAGTGGGGAACAATAATGGCTGCAGTTAAATTACACCTTTCAGTAGCATTTAGGAGTATCCTATAGCCACTTGAATGGATCTACTGGCCCTCTTGTACTGTCCATGACAATTTCATTTTATAAATACTTCTAGAAATGTTCATTCTCATCCTAGAGAACCTGCAGTTTATCCAGAAGACAAAAACTTTTCCGACTATCCCCACAAATCTATGGTCTCTTCAGGGATTCTAATTGACATGGATATGTTCCAAAGGGTCCAAAATGATCTGAGGCGTCCCCAGATACATCTGATTCTACATTTATTAAAAGTCCTGGAGCTATTTAGTCCTAATCACATTCAGAATAATAAGCAGAAAGAATAGTTGTCTCTGGAAATCGTTACGTTCCAATCCATCTCCCAGTTTCCACAGCTTGCATTCCAGAATTAAAAATTCTCAACCAGAACTCTGGGACAAAACCATGGCTTCATCTTGCTCACAAGTTTATCAGCATTTGAGAATGTTGGTTGAACATGAAGAAACCCTAATGTCGTTTTGTCACAATGGCCAATGATCAGAAATAGCATATAAGATAGCTCCTCTGAGTAACAGGGTTTTATTCAAGATTGAGGCATGTTTTCCATTCATTTTTCCAATGAAAATCCTAGTAATTTGGATCTTCATTTGGACCAGGGTTCCAACAATTCCTATCTGCATAACTTACCTTAGATAATTTTTAACTTTATTATTTCTAAGTCTCATAGCTTTTGCAAAACTTGGATAGTGTAACACATCTTGTAAGACTTATATAAGGACTAAACGGGATTATATAAATATAGAATGGAATAAAATACATAATGATCTAAGAAATATCTATTAGTATTGTAATTTAAACCAATATAACATGAGCACCTATTATATAAAAAGTAATTCTAAACAGTCCTTCTAAACTTGGACATTACTACACATATTGGACATGTGTAAACAGGCTTCAAATGTGCTAAGATCATGGAAACTTAAAATTTAAGTGAAGATACAATGTGCAAAATGGGAACTGACACTACCAGAGGCACTACAGAGTTCACACAAAATAATAGAAAATATTCCAAGGTAGTATGCTTCAATGCCAAGCAAATAGTTCAGGTAACCTCTCCCAGAACTTCAGAAGGCACTGTTCTGGATTAAAATGTTCTGGGAAGGCTTTATGGAAATGGATGGATTTAAGTTGAGCAGAGAGAAAGGAGGTAAGAAACACAGCGGTTTGGTGTAATATATGAGTATCCACAGCATGAAAAGTTAGGATACTTGTTGAAGAATAATGAACTATGCTGAAGCAAAATATAGGGAACATCTATACAGTGGTACCTCGAGATATGAGTTTAATTCGTTTAGTAAACTTGAGGCATGGGAAACTATGAGACGCTCGAGTCCACGGTAAACTGGTGGGTTGTGTGCAGCCGGCCGATCCATGAGATTACTCCTATCTCAAATGTTGCTCGTATTTCAAAGCAAAAACCGCTCGCTCGACAGCTCGAATCTCAAAAATCTCCTATGTTAGGGCACTCGTATCTCGAGGTATCGCTGTACTTATAAAAACCTAGGCGGCCCTTAAGCCTGTGTGCCCTCGTGGAATGCCCTTACATTGTCACAAGATGGCCAGTAGGGGAGGGCAGTTGTGGGCAATCAGGCTGGCAGGAAAGGGCAGTTGTGGGTGATTAGGCTGGCAGGCAGAAGTGTTTAGGGGCAATCAAGCAGGCAGGCAGGCGAGTGGTTAGGTGCCAGCAGTCCTGGATTATGAGACATCCCCCAAGGGGTCCCTGATTGGAGAGGGTGCAGGCAGGGCTGAGGGACATCCCCCCTTCCAGAACATGAATTTCATGCACCAGGCCTCTAGTTATACTATAAATAACTATACCTGTTATTGAAAACAAGAATGAGCCAGGGGCATAAGCTAAAAATTCAGGCTTTGATTTATTAAGATAATAAATACAGTGTTTATCTTGTAGACCAGGAATGAACATAGCACAAATGTCATATACTTACCTCTACTTCTTCTTCCCAGACCTATAACAGCTGTCACTAAACAATCACCACTCTCTTTTCTATTGAGCCTTAATGAGAATTCAGAATCCTTCTTAATACTTTACTCTAGGTGGTAATCACCATCCAATTGGATTGTCTCAAAAGATAAGACCAGCTTGCCACTCTTCTCCTAGTCTAGGCAAAGAAAATAGGAACATACTTTAAGGTAAGGCAAAGAATCAATTAGATAGGATACTGGTTAGGAAGATGGCAATCATGTAAAGACTTATTGTACTAATCTAGAGATGAGATGATAGGATGTTCTCATTTAACCCTTTCAACAAACACTCATTGAGTGTCCACTGTGTGCTAAGTTATGAGGTGGGGCTGGGACCTAGGGCAAATAAAGAGATGGCAGTACCTTACTAACTGAAGTTTTGGGTGGAGTGCCTGGAAAGATCATGATGACATAAGCAGGAATTTTGGCCTATGTTAGAAGTACATGAGTTTTTCTTGGGAAACTATACAAAGAAAAAATCCAATGGATAATATTTATTTATGAAGAAATACACACTTATATGGTGGTAAAATAATAGCAGTACCATTAAGAAGACAGTAAATTGCTGGTCAAAGAGCTATAAAAAAAAAAGAAAGAAAAAAATAGTCCTGAATTCTGAGACACAAAATAGGAGAGTTTCAAAAAGTAAATTGTTAACAGTTGAGCACAGGTTATTGGTATGAGGATGTAATTGAATTTAACAATTAGGAGATCACCAATAACATGAAGAAAATTTTAACTGAAGAAAAAGGATATTTAGCTTGCATAGGTGTGAAAAAAGAGACAAACACTGAAGAATTAGAGGAAATGAATACAACAGCAGATCAAAACTGGATGATAGTCAAAGGCAACATCATAGGATCAAAGGTGGCTGAATATGTTAAAAAGAGAAGAAGAAAAGCAGTGTAGACCAAAAGAGATTAAAGATGTTGGAGAGACCATATGAATAAAAGGAGCCAGGCCCTGAGCTGGTAGTAGAAGGTGAGTTTAAGAACCTATGTGGAAGATTAACAAGTTGATTATGAGGACTATGTTTTGTGGGAAGCAAGGGTATAGAGACAGAAATAGTCAAAGAGAAGGAAATATTGAAGAATATATATCTAATATTCTTGGTGAAATAAAAAATATAATAATTTATAGAGGAAAGAAAAGAAGTAGAATGCAAATTAGCATTAGATTCAGGTAGAAAATGTTTGGGCAAAATATTACAGTTTTCTTACATGTTCACCAAATACTTTGTATACTTATAATGTGCAGAAAAAAATATTAGGTGCTAGGGATACAATAAATGACACTGATATTGTCTCTTCCCTCAAATATCTCCTATTATAGAGAGGAAGATCATATGTCTGTGAGATAGACAAACAGAGATAGTAAGTATGCAGCCTAACATGAAAGGAGAAGCTCAAAGACTAGGTCTAAACAGAAGATATAAATTAGGGAAGGATACACATGAAGACTTTTTTGGAGGGATAGTGGAAAAAACTCCATTAGAAATTTTAACAAGAATCTAAACATAGCTAATTTCTTTTTATCAAATAAATTTTGAGGCACAAACATCACCAAAAATTACACAATGCTATTACAGTTTTTTAAATCAATAGAAATAACTGAGATCTTAGAGTATGGAGAAAGAAGAGAAAGGCCCAAGACCTCACAACATGTGGTTGAGACTTTGCATGCTTAAGCATATGAGATCTGATTCAAGACTAAATTCTAAGTAGATAGAATGTGGATTTCACCACTCATTATTTTATAAGGAAGTCATTGGGTCATGAAACCACAAAGGAGATTGAATATCCTTAAAACTTTTAAGGAATACCTGAGGTCAGAGTTAAGAGGCTGCCCATTGCAATAATTGTAATCTTGGGTACCTACTCATTGCAATGGACAATTTTATTCTACTTGGGTATTTTGAAATGTAACTACTGAGATTTTCAAGTGCAGAGGAAAATCATTATTTATCACACGTTGATTGAGCCTTATCTGTGTGTCAGCTACTTGATTAGATCCTAGGAATAAGAAGATTGAGAAGAAAGGGAACTACTTTGAGTGAGCTCACAATCTCATGATATAGACAGGACAGATGTTGGTCCTTGAAGTATTTATTACAGCTAGATACAAATTGATATTGAGGCTGTGATAGGACCACCTAAATTGGCTTTGCATAAAATGAAGAACTCTAAGAATAACAGAAGTAAAGATGACAAAGGGCTAAGTAAAGGTAGAGGCCCCTGAAAATTTACTGCAAAAATAGAGTAGCTCTTTTAACAAAGAGCTCCAACATTAAAAGAAGAAATTTTCCAGATCCCATGGTTACAAATTTTTATTTAAGATTTTACTCCTACTATATATTCAACTATAATGGCTTTATTCAAGTTATTATGTCCAATCCCAATACCCAAAGGTGTTTTTCACACTATAAAGCATCTTCCTCTGTTATTAGAGTAAATTAGTTAGCACAAGAATGACATATTAATCCTGTAAAGGTCACATCATCTTGATTACAAGAAGCCCATAAAATAGAATTCTTGTTTTTAATAGATGGATGTCGCAAGAGGAAAAATAGAGAGCTTAACACTTCCCTCTCTAATGAAGAGATGTTATTCTCAAAATTATATTCATCAAAGTATTGCTGTTTGTTTCTCAAAACAAGTGAAGTGTCATAGTCATTAGAGAGGTTGCATTATCTCAGGATAAAAATCATATAGCCAGCCCTGAGGAAAACACCATTGTCTCTCCTTCATCATAAAATGCTTACCACTTACATGAATTTTCTTCAGACTTTTGACAAACTTTCTTCCTTCATTCAATTTGCAGACAAGACAATCAGGGAGAGAGAAGTAAACTGTTTCTCTAACACTACAAACTAGTAATAGGGATCTGAGACCAGAAGTATGGGCATTGAGTTCCCAATTCATTGCCTGAGCCTAGGTCTTGTTGTTTCCTTATAGAAGATAATTTTGCAACATATTTAGATTTTTTTGACCTGGAATAAAAACTGAAGACATTTACAATTTTTGCTCTTAGAAGCAGTTACCTAACATCCTAACTAAAATATAATCATTAGCCGAGACCGGTTTGGCTCAGTGGATAGAGCATCGGCTTGCAGACTGAAAGGTCCTAGGTTCGATTCCAATTGAGGCAGTTTCACATAGAGTAACGCAGCTAGTAAGTGCTAGTAAGTGCTAGGGCCAGAATTTGACCCCAAGAAGTTTGGCACTGGAGGGCCAATGTTCTTCCCTCCTTCCTCACACTGCCTTCATGAACTACATAGATTATATCCCTAAATAGGCGTGTTATCCATGCACTACATTCTCCTCTCTAAGCTTACACAAAAATAAATGTATGCCACCAAAATCCCTAGAGAATGACAGAAAATACATGGCTGTGACTACAGCACATGGCTGTACTGTAGTGTAAATGCCAGGGGATCATGGAAGATTTTCAGAGTAGGCAAAGACTGCAATCAGGTTATAAGTCTTAGATGCAAGAGGGCTGGTGACCCAGATGTAGCATTTTTGTGCTCATTAAGGGTGTTGGCTCTAAAATTAGACTGCCAGGGTTCACATCCTGACTCCATCACTTACTCCCAGAAATTGGGCAGGTTATTTACCCTCTCTGTACCTCAGTTTCCCCATATGTTAAAAGGAAGATTAATTATACCTGTAATATCTATTTTATTGTTGTCTCATAAGAACTCAATTACATAATTCATTTCAAAAACCTAGAAATGTCTCAGGCACACACAAAAGCATCCAAGATATGGTGGCTATTATAACTGCTATAAGAATAAATAAGGAAGAATGGTATTAAAAATAATAAATAATGTTGGCCATTCTGCGCAACATGAGAGTCTCTGACTATCCCTAATCCATCATCTCCAATGACTGGGGTTGAGGTACTGAGTACTATCCAATCATCATCCAGGGCCCTCACCTGAATTTAGCTATTTGCATTTATTCTAATGAAGATGTAAGAGTATAGAGAGAAGTAAGTTTTGCTAGACTTTTAGGCATCCCCTCAGCTCAAACTCAGCATTTTCATAATCCCTCAATTTCTTTTAGCTTGAGACAGTGATATTAAATTCTCTCTGATGCCTATAAAATCCCTTTTATATCATTCATTCTACTCAGTCACCAAATTCGCATCACGTGTGTGTGTGTGTGTGTGTGTGTGTGTGTGTGTGTGTATGTTGAGGGATGGAGAAAGGATTTAAAAATAAAATAAACCTGGATCTTGCCTCTTTGAGTCCTCATCTTAACTGTGGCTTACACTTGGGGTTGGGGGATATGGGAGATGGAAGTTCTACCCTTTGGAGGAAGTCGAGGTAGGTTAGAAATGGGAGGAAGAGAGCTTGGACAGCTACATGACTCCAAGCATCCTTCAACATTACAGATGATTCTGCACTCCAAAGAGTAGTCCCACCCAAAATGCCAGCAGTACCCTTTGTGAGAAACTGAAATAAACTATGTGACACAAGTTTCCAAAATGATAGAGCATTGGGAACTTACAAATAAAGTACTAAGAAATTCAGAGATAGAGGGTGACTTCTTGCTATACAATTCTGGAAAGATTTTGTACAACAACCTGGATTAAAACAGGGTCTTGAAGAATGGGTGCAATTTGAACATACAAAGAGAAAAGGGAGGCAAAATTGACTACTGAATTCCTGACAGTGCCTCATAACGAGGGTAGCCATATAATTGATCTTCCAAAGCAGGTCACTTATAAGAATAGAGACTTAATACTTAGCAACCAAGAAAATAGGTTCAAATTGAAACTGCCCTGGCAATCTGAGAAACCTTGTTATTTACCTTTAACATAGCCTAATGACAAGGAAAGAAATCCTTGCTTTTCCTGTGAGTAAAGTAAAGCATTAAAAATGATACAGTGTTCTCTCAAAAGATGTGGACAGCACCAAGATGAGACTTCATTTCCATGAGTGTGAGAAGTGTCCAGATAGGTATCCCAACAGCTGGGAACTGATTTCAGTTTGTCAACACCAAGTATAAGATCTTTGGCAATTTACTTACACCTTCTGGATAATATCCTCTCATCTACATAAGGAATGTGTAGGGATACCTGATCTCCAAAATCCTCTACAGCTCTGATACTATAAGACTTTTCTTGGTCAGACAGTCTGAGACTTTTCAAACCATTTTCCTATCTCTATGTAGGTTACTCTTATCCTCAGCTCTCTCGTATCTTTGTTTAACCAATATACATTTTTTCAACTATATTGACATTTATTCATTCCCAGAGGGAATAAAAACACTCATGTTCTTCAAAATTACACCCTAAAAATAAGTATTTGAGGGTAAGGGATAAGGCCATAGGCAGACCCTCAAACCTGTGCAAGCTTGTAATCAAAGCACTAACAAAATCAAAATAATCCTAATTAAATTTTAACTCAAAAAATATTGAATTCCTGATTTAAATAATAGTACAATAGGTATAAAACTTGACTTTTAAATAAAGGTAATGATATTTTAATTTTAGGGGGTGTGCAGGGAAGTTGATGCTTTGGGTTTTGGAGACACGGGCAAAATGCCCTTGAATCAGAGAAACCATGCAGAATGTGTTTCCAAACAGAGCATGTGACTAAATTAAGCAAAGAGAAAATGCTGGGGCTGAGGGTGTTGCTGTGGGCAAGTGGCTGGGGTCAGGGGTCATCCACATTGTTCCAATGTGCTGCTGTACTTGGAGATCAGCTGATATTACTTGGTGACTCAAATCATTAAAATGCTCTGAAATACTGCTTATGAACCAACACAATTTCCATATTATAATAATATAATTTTCCTATTTAATAACCAAATCTGAACTAATTTGCATTAGAGAAACATGCTTCAGAGTAGAAAAAGGTATCTGTGTAGTCCCATTTATCTTAGGATATTACTGCCGAATTGAGTCATTCATTCATTTATTCATTTCACAGGTACTATCATCTGCAATATGCAAGGTGCTATGCTAGGACTCATTGGAAGCAAGAACATAAACCTAAATGTTATTAAATTATTTGTCCCAAAGCTTGATCGCTATTTTTAGTAATAAATTCTCAGGTCAGACTGTGTATCAACCACAAAGACTGTGATCATTTTGAGTTGGACACAGGAGCTGTTATCTGGACTCTTACTGCCACATATGTAATATTCTGAAGTGGGCTGAGGTACCTTTTCTCCTTTTCTTGTTAAAGTCATTCTCAGAAACTGATTTGTTTTGTGCTGCTTTCCATTCACATCACGATCCAATCAAACCACAGAATATAGGAAAGATCAAAGTAGTGCAGTCTAGCCATCTACAGTAATTCATAGAATATATGAGGCATTAAAATTTTCATTCCTCATTCTTGTAAGAAAGACTATAAAGGTAAGTGAAAATGATGCAGAATATGAATTCATTCCTGAGACAATGATTGTAGCAAGAATGGGGAAAAGCATAAACCAACAGACCCTTTTTATTTTTGTCTCAGTCTTAAGCCCTTTTTGAAAAACAGTTCTTGCCTGTGTCATTCACATTTTTACTTTTATCTTTGATCTCTTCAGCTCTTCTCCATCTAAATGGTATATTGGCGAGGGGGTGGGGGGAGCCCAGAAAAGTTTTCAAGTATTGGCTGCCTGTATTTTCATCCAAAGCAATTTTACAAGCCTTCCCATAAACACAAGAAAAAATTTCCAAGGTTATGCCTAACAGATGCAGAAACAATTGATTGAAAAATGAAAGCTTCAGTCAAACAGCAAGCAGGAGGGGTAGTCTGTAGGTTCCACCTCATTCATTTTACTCCTCTTGTTGTATTTTTTTTCTCTGTGTTAACCATTTTTGCTAGAAGATGTTTTTAATTCCATACATTTCTGTTTAATAAAATATGTCTGACAGTAATGATTTACAGCACACAAAATAGAAGTTTCATCCATTTTCAGAATGTTAGCCAGGATACTATGGGACACAAAAGTTATAGGGAGAAACAAGTGGGCACAATTGCATAGCTGAATCAGTATTTAAAAAATTGAAGTACAAAGGTTTTTTATTATTTTTTTCTTCCTATTAACAAACTCTTGCCACTGAATAGGAAACTCAGGGAGAAAAACATTTGTGATCAACTGAGAATGTAATAAAGGCCAGTGATGTTCTAAAAAACACCAGTATTTTTAATTAAACAGGATCCAAATAAAGGAGGGCTGATACTCTACATGACATTCTCTAACCAACCCTGGTGCCAGGAGCCTCCCTGTCCCCTGGCTGTCCCACACAGCCAGGTGCTGACCATCAAAGGAGAGGGACAGATGCAGGAACCTTGGACAATAGAGTATCAGGGTGCCCTGAGACCCCTGTGGGTTCCATGTTTCTACTGGAAAGTTGAGAAACTTACTCATTTGACTGCCTGTCCTTCTTGTGGTAGTTTCTTACCTGCAGTGGCAACTTCTCAGGTGATTCATGAGCCTCTCTAGTCCTCTATGGATACAATCTGTCATGCTACAGAAGTTGATATTGAAAAAAAGCCATGAGAAAGGTGTAGATTCTTGGCAGCGGGTCTAGGCTCACATCCCAACTCCAACCATGACCAATTGTGTGGAGTTGAACACATTACTTTGTCTCTCCAAGCAGCAATTTCTTCCTTTGTAAAATAATAAAAGGAATAATAAAAGTTACTGCATGGGGTTTTTTGAGATTGACATCAGATAGCAGATGTAAAATACCAGGCAGAGACTGATTTCCAGCACAGATTCTAAAATACCAGGGACTCAAACTCTAGCTCCACCAACTCAACTACTGTAAGACTTGGCCAATGGTCACTTTTCAGTGCATCACCTGTGAAGATAATAAACACATATGACACAGGGTTTATTTACGAGTATCCCTTATCTGTTTGTAAAGTATCAGAAGAGTGCCTGGCATAGAATGAATATTTAGTCTTATTTTATCAATATCCTTATTTTATAAATTTGGTTTGACACTCAGTGGCTATATATAATGGGTGATACTATAGTAAAAGTTCTTACTGGGCCATACATAAGTAACAAAAGAAAAATATTCCCCAAGGGCAGAGTTTTGGTATAGCTATAGAGTGAAAATGAAGTTTGAAGCAAGGGATGTTACTATAGAAGAGAACAGATGAGCCCTGATGGGCTTGAGTTGGTGAAGGAACTGGAAGAAAAGAGAGAAATTTCAGTGAAACAGTATACAAAAAAGGAAATCTAATAAGTTGCTGCTCTAGATCAAACATTCCGTGAGCCTTCAATGTTCACAAATGTTTACAAACATTTACAGAAAAATTACTCTACACTCAGTAATAAGGGCCCTAAGTTGGGAGATAGGAATAGAAAATAGTGGCACACCACTACACTCACTGCCTTCCCTGGATCCTCAACTGGAACCAGGTGAAATATAATTGTCTGAAAGGGCATGCAGGTAATAAGGAATGATTTAGGTGAAATATTCATAAATAGTAAAAGAGAGAATGCTTTCTACTAATTATCAAAACATATTCCAATTAGCATAGATATTTAAGTGTACAAGATAAACTTTAAAATGAAAATAAATTAAAAATAGAGGTTACAGGTAAACTTTTAACTTACCTAAATGATAGGCAGATCTCTCTAAAACCAAATAGTAGAATTATTGGATTTAGCAAATAAAAACTATGTTATCCAATTAAAATTGAATTTCAGATAAACAAAGAAGTGTAATAATATCCCAAATATTGCAAGGATATACTAAACTAAAAAGTCATCATTTATCTTAAATTCAAGTGGTATCTTATATTTCATCTGTCAGTCCTACCAACATAGCAAAATTTATGTGAATAACATTTTATTGAGTGAATCCTCATTGAATTGCTACTATGTGTCCATCATGGTTCTAAGCATTGGGGGAGAGGCAGATTCACATGAAGATAATGAACTTCATTTGCACAGATCCCTCTCAAGGCCATTGTAAAATAAATATAACTAATATATTTTGGCAGCCATTGGTTCAAACCACTGTTTTTTCATTTCACTGTAATTTTTCTTCCATAATACTAGACCTTTCATATGGCAGTAGCTATAGGTAGTTTTGCAAATCTTCTAAGAGTTATTTGGGGAAACATTTAGTTTGTGTTTAGTGGGATATGTTTTTGTGGTGTTCCAAGTATAGTTATATTATTGTTAGCCTTCTGAATGTGGCTATTTTTTCCAGAACTACTCAAGTAATCCACTATGTTAGCTTACAATATGAAACTATCTGTAGCCTCTCCATACTATAAATATATGAATAGAGGAAGAAAAATAAGGAGAGAAATGAACAGAGCCAAAGGATAGCATGTAAAAAATTATTTCAAAACAGAAAGCTTCTATATAAATGAACCGTGAATGGTTTCCCTAAATTTGATAGCAATCTAAAAATGTATATGACTTTACAAGTAATTATATATACTGATACACACACACACACACACACACACAGAGAAACCTTAACAGCTGATAACTCAATTGATATTTCTTTTCAGATTTAACCCATAGGGATTGATAATGGATTAAATGTGTATATACATTTTGGGAGGACACCTATATATGATACATACACACACACACACACACACACACACACACACACACACACCAAATTGTACAAAGATATTAAAACATTCCTGACCTATGAAGTTATGAGTTTAGAAAGCAGAAAGTAAAATACTGAAAATTAATATGAAAATTATTCTACTGATACTATGAGTTCTCCAAAGAAACAGAAACTTTAGGAAAATTCCTTATATTTATGTACTTCAACACTTCATAAAACTTGAGAGAAAAAGTGCCACTTTACAGAGCATTGATTACTAAAACTACATACAGGACTTCAGAAATAATACAAGCTCAAATGCTAATTTAAAAAAAAAAAAGAAAGCAAATTGCCACTCTCACCATTTTAAACACCTGAAAACATATCACATGGTTCATTAACATTGTTCTAACTACAATGACTGGCATTTAGTTAAGGATTCTCTCCAACAAGGAAGTCATCAAATTTACTCTAGGTACTAACAATTTCCACTCGTCATGCCAAATATGCAAGTGGTTATCTATAATGAAAGCAAAAAGTAACTTTTCTAAATACCAAAACATAAAACAAATTTCAATTGACCATGTTAAAGGTTTTCATATTTTGTTTTATTTTTTCTATTAGAATTATATTACAAAATTCTTATTTAATAAATCCTATTACCCAAATTGACCCCTTGACCAGGAATTCAACCAGAAGGTGGGGCTGGCCAGCCAACCTCCCTTTTCCTTCTTCCTTTCTCTCCCTCCCCCGACCCCTCCTGGCCATGCACAAATTCATACACCAGGCCTCTAGTTGATAATAAAGAGCATGCAACAGAAAAAGCTTGGGCAATTAATTTTTTACTGTTTATTTACTTAGTGCTGTTTGAATTCATAAGACTTTTTTAAAAGTCTAATTTAGTTGTATTTTTTCTCATTCTAAATTATTACCAATTTTCATACCTGATTTTATGTTTCTAAGCAATATCCCCAAATTGTATAAGCTCCAGAACTCAAAACCGAGATATAACACTAAAAAGAATAACAACAAAATATTTTTTAAAAGTTATTGCATGAAGCTTAAATTCCAATATTAAAAACAGCCAAAAAATTAATCCCATAAATAAAGTAAATGGTATGTGAGATGGTGATAAGTGTTATAAAGAAAAAGACAATAAGAAGAATGAGCAGTGCGGGCATTGGGAAAGGTTTCAATTTTCAACAGTCTCAATGAAGCCCTCAGAAGAAAACATTTAAGTAAATACCTGAAGCCCTATGGGTGTTTGGGGAAAGAGAGAACAATGGGAAGAAAATCCCTGAGTCTGGGATGTAATTGTCTGAGGACAGCAAGGAGCCAGGATGGTAGAAGACTGTAGAAGACAAAAAGAAAAGAGAAGCCTTGTAGGACTTTAGCCATATGAGTTATTATGAATGCCCTGGTTTTTAGTGAAAGTGAGGTGAAAGACAACTAGAGGAATAGAAGAGTCTGATGAGCTGTCAAGGATTTAAAAGGATTACTCTAGCTAGCAGGTTGTATAGAGGCAAGGACAGGAAGACTAGTTAGAAGGCAACTGATTCCTTCAAGAGATGCCAATGGCTTACCAAGGGTGGTGATAAGAGGTTATATCTGAGATCTGTTGTGAAGGCAATGACAGTAGATTTGATAAATGAGGAAAAATATAATATATGAAGAAAAAGAGAAATGGAAATCTGGAGTTGCCACTTACCATGATTAGAAAAACTACATGAGAAGCAAGCTTCAAGGAAAATCAAAACCATTCATTTCAAGATGTCAGTTTATCTTTCATTTAAAGATAGCAAGTAAGCAGTTGACTAAGTGAGCCTGAAATTTAGGGGTGAGATCTAGATTATAGATTTGTAAGTCATTGACATAAAAAGCTATGAAACCAAAAGAGCTCTCCAAGGGGAAAAAAATGTAGAGAAAGGAAAACAACCCAAGGACTGAGCATAGGCACTCTAAGTCCAAGAGTTTGGGAAGTGGATGAGGAATCCATAAATAATACAGATTTCTAAGGTTACAGAGAAGGAACTCCTGGTGAACCAGGAGAGTTTCTTGTCCTGGAAGCCTAGGAACGAGAATGTTTCAAAGAGGAAGGAGACATTATCTCGGTTAGATGATTGCTAAGAACCAACAGATTACTGACCAAAGAGTTGGCAAAACAGAAGCCATTGGTGGCCTTCATAGAATGTGGAACTGAGAGGGAGAAGGCCCGATTGTATTGCTTTCAAAAGAGAATGAGCGAAGAGGAATTGAAGTGAATGAGTATAGACAACTCACGGAGTTTTGCTGCCAGGAAAAGAGAAATGGAGCTCTAAGTGGATATACAAGTCAGTGGAAATGATTCAGTAGAAACAGAGAAACTGATGATGAAAGGAAGAAATTTGTTTTAGCAAATAATAACGTAGTCTTTACTATGTATTTGTCATTTATTGAGTGCTTAATGTAAGTGCTATGTCCTTTGTTCAAAAAGTCATTATTACATCAATTCTAGGAGCTACATGTATTATCATCAGTTTATTCTAAATTTCTAAGGTTACACAGATAATAAGCAGTGAGCAAACATTTTAATTCAAGTTTATCTGATCAAACATGGTATTATTTCAATTAGTCTTCTACTTTGTACTCCTAGCAATAAGATAGCACATAGTAAATATTCTGTCAATATTCTCTGAAAGTATTACTATAGAATAAATAAGTGATGGTTATGTTTATATATACATATACACACATACATACATATATACAGGATTGCCATGGGCACAATGAGATAAGTGAAAAGCAGGGAGGTTTAGGGATTCTTCTACTGAATTAGAAATTCCTCTCCTATTCCCTACAGAAGGTGCTAGTAAGAGGAAGTTCCCTAAAAGGAGCCCTAGAGGAGGGTTACCGGGCTCTTCACAGTTTTCTAAGGAAGCAATGCTTCAATCAATTAAGACAAGCCTCTAGGCACAGACCTTTAACTAGTGATTCTAAAAATAGCAAGCAAGGTATAATGGATCTGTCTCTCACCCAATGGTGTGAGCTAGGCCCTCCCTGGAGAAGGAACCTGAGTTCCCCGAGATAAGTGATCAGTGCTGGGCCCCCACCAGCAAATGAGGGGATCCCAAGGCAGGTGCTGGGCTTGGAGGCCACAGGGACATAGGCTACCAAGGAGACAGAACTGAACTTCACATTACCCTGCTTGGCCCGGGGGGGATGACTGGTTAGCCAAAAACAGATAAGATTCCTCAGGAAGGAACAACCTAAGACTGGCACAGTCACAGAGGAGCTATTAGGAGAGAACTTGGGGGTCAACAGAGGTGGGGCACAGGCCCTCACCCCCCAACCTTGCAGGGGCCTGAACCTTCACCTCTTCTGAGGGAGGTCTCCTGCTCCCATGGCTGCTTTGCCTCCCATGCCCAGCACAGACAGGGACCCAGGTAACGGACAGAGACTTGGCCCAGCTCAGATCAGATCCCAGGTAATAGACAGAAACTTGGCCAACAGCAACTGCCCTATATCTAAATTCAGCCTAGCACCAGGAATGCTCAGGGCCTACTCAAGAATGCAAATAATCCTTTCCACTAATATTTACAGGGTAATCTAAGATTGTTGGTAGAGTATTAAATTTGACAGTAAAAAAGTAATCAAGCTTTCAGATTAATTTAAATTGGCTAATTGAAATAAGTGAATATTCAAGAGAATTTAATTATACTGGACAAAAAGCTGTTTCTAAAGTACATATTAACTAAAATTTCTATTGGTAGTTCATCTCATGGTAAAATTGCTTAACATGCAATGAACATAAAGCAGTCATATTTTTGTGCAAAAAAATTAAAAATTAAAGTTATCAGGATTGCATTTAAAAATTTACCAAAGTCTCCATTAATCAAAAAGGGGGGATAGTAGGATAATATCATGTAAGGAAAAATATCCTGTAAGTAAATTACATCTAGAAAATTTTTACTTTAGAAAATTAATTTTCATTTGCAATGCTAATAACAAGACACCCATGAAAAACACACAGGGTGGCTAAATAAGCCTCAGGAAAATCGTTTGGGCAAAAATAAAAAGGACGCCTTGCAATTTTATAGAAAAGACTCCTTTGTTAACTTTTGGTAGAGAATATGTTTATATAGTTTCAGAAAATAACTCCAAGACCAAGTGGACTCCTGCAACAGAGAGGAACTGACAGGTCTGCTTCAGCCATGAAGACAAGAAACAGTCCAGAAATGAAAAACATTGATGACGCCTTGCCATACTAGCAGTCAGCAGCTGTGCGTCGCTACAGAGAGGGTCAGACCTGCATTGCCACCATTTGTCCACCATCCAGATACCATTGCTGATGTGTACACATAAGGAACTATTAGTCATTGAAACTGGGACTCAAACATTTTTTGTTCTTATAGGTTTATTTCTAGTCTACAGAGGCAAGATGTTTTTAAAGAAAAAACTCGGGGCGGGGGAGGGGGGACTGATACAGAAGCAAAGGAGCATTGAACAGACTGTCATGTTACAGTGGGAAGGCAGGGGAGGTTGGGGGTGGGGGGAACTGTAAGAGATCAACCGAAGGACTTATATGCATGCATATAAGCATAGCCAATAGATACAAGACACTGGTGGGGGGGGGGCAGGTGAGGGCATG
>JAAGEH010000040.1:4384242-4402253 GCA_011751065.1 Lasiurus cinereus
AATAATTTAATTTCTAAATTCAAAAGGCATTATATTTAAATAGTTACCAAGGATATATCATAATTTTTAAAACATTTTACAGAATATAAAATGGATTTAAGTATTGGTGAAATCCTGACCTTCAATTAGCCATTTGTTCATTATATTCTTTAAGTAAAAATACTAGTAATTTATCAGGAATGTGTGAAAATCAGCCTTAAAATAAACACTAGTCTTTTGTGAAGAAACACCATCCACATTCTTGCTCTTTGCTACCAAGGATCATCATCATGTTTCAGTATTAGTAATGCAATCTTCTGGTAATCCACAAGCATTTCAGTGCTGTAGAATGATGAGCATATCCGTTTCTATACATTTTTATATAATATATTTAGTTCTGAGTTGAACAAATTACACAGGCTTGGATAGTTATTCCATTTTCTTTCCTCATTAAAATTTAGCTTCATTTATGCCATTTCTGATATTAGCAATCATATTTCCAATAGGATTTTAACAGCATTATTTCAATTTCAGTGCACAAATAAGTGATATAACCAGTCTTTGCTGCGTTATAATCTCCTTAGCTTTAACTACTGTTCTTTAGAATATTGTCTCTTCCTACTTTATGGGTTTTAAAATGTATTTTCATTTTATATTCTAAAACAGTCCCTTTTAGTTCAGAAAGAAAAGGGCAAGTACATGTTGCCACATTCTTTTAAAACTGTACTTTATCATTTCAATGCTCACTGTATCTAAACCATTAGGTATTGAAATATAATATTTTAGAATTTTAGAAAACCACAGAGCTTAACACAAATCAGCTAGCAGAATGATTTAGGTATCAAACATTAGAAAGTAGGGACTCTGAAATAGAGTTCTCATTTAGTTATGTTTTGGGTACTATTGAAATAGTTCTAGTTGGAGCTCCCTCATATCAAAGAGATAGAAATCACCTCACTGATTATTAGTGTCCTATTATGAGTTATTAAGTGATTATTCTCATTTTTATAATTATTTTCTGCTTCCTATGGTAATAAAAGCTAAATAAATATTTTTTAATTCCAAACACCTAATATATGTTGAATATGAATTTATCTCTAGAAGTAAAAAGGGAGAGGATGATTAGACTGAGAGTAATTATGAAATTATCAGAGAAAGGAAAAGAGAGGAAGGAAGAGAAGGAGGGAGGGGGAGAGAGAGAAGGAGAGAGAGAGAAAAACACTGATGCGAGATAGTAACATTGATCGGCTGCCTCCTGCATGCCCTGCACTGGGGGTTGAGCCCCCAACCTGGGCATGTGGCCTGACTGAGATGAAACTGGGGGCCCTTTAGTGCATGAGATGCCACTTAACCAACTGAACCACACAGGCCAGGGCTGTCACTGGAATTGTGATAGGGATTTCATTGAGTCTGTAGATCACTTTGGAGAGTATGACATTTTAACAATATTAATTTGATCCATGAACACAGAATATATTTTCATTTATATGTCTTCTTTACTTTCTTTCATTAATGTCTCATAGTATCTAGTATATAATATTTCACCAACTCAGTCAAATTTACTCCTAAGAATTCTATTGGTATTGATGCTATTGTAAATGGGAATGTTTTCTCAAGTTCTCTTTCCAATAATTTGTTGTAAATGTGCAGAAATACAATTTAATTTTGTATATTAATTTGTATCCTTAAACTTTATTGAATTATTAGTACTAACAGTTTTTTGGTGTGTTGAGGATTTTCTACAAAAAATATCATGACATTTCTTTCCTATTTGGATGCCTTTTGTTTCTTTTTCTTGCCTAGTTGCTCTAGTATATGACTTCCCAAATACTATCTCTATATATAAAAGGCTAATATGCAAATTGTCCCCATAGGAGTTCAACCAGGAGACCAGGAGTTCAATCACTCACTATGACAGGCACTGACCATCAAGAAGGCCCTGGCTGGCAGCCAGAAGGCCCAATCAGCCCTGATCACTGGCCAGGCCTAGGGACCCTACCGGTGCACAAATATGATGCATGGCCTCTAGTGTTGAATACAAAAGGCAAGAGTAGACGTCCTTGACTTGTTCCTGCCTGCAGATGAAAAGCTTTTAGCTTTTCACCGTTAAATATGATTTTATCAGCAGGCTTGTAATTTATGGTCTTTATTATCTTGATATACTTTTCTTTTATATTCAGTTTGTTGGGAGTTTTTATCATGAAAGGATGTTAAATTTTGTGAAATGCTTTTTCTGCTTCTTCTGAATTGATCAAATTTGTAGTTTTCATTTTGTTAATTTGGTATATTACATTTACTGATTTGCACATTTTGAATCACCCTGACCTCCCTGAAACAAATCCCACTTGGTCATGGTATATGATCCTTTTAATGTATTGTTGAATTCAGTTTTATATCTTCTTATTTTTATTTTTTTGAGCATTTTTGTAGGTTGGCTGATGAGGAGTTCCTGCTATTCACTCATTCAAGTCTCCAGAAGACCTTGATTGCTAGGGTATGCTGTTTATGAGTAATCAAATATCACCCCCAGTTCCAGGGTAAATACTATTTTTAGCCTCACTTTGAGTCTTTGAGTAAAAGGCTACTTACTTCCCAGGGCTCAGGTATATCCAAATAGATTTTTGTTTTTAATTTAATAAATCTTTATTGTTCAGATTACAATGGTTCCTTTTTCCCCCATAGCTTCTTTCCACCTAGTTCCCACCCTCTGCCCTTAACTCCCACCCACTGTCCTCTTCCATAGGTGTACGGTTTTTGTCCAGTCTCTTCCTGCACCGCCCATACCCTTTCCCCCCTGAGAATTGTTAGTCCACTCCCTCTCTATGCCCCTGATTTTATTATATTCACCAGTTTATTCTGTTCATCAGATTTTTAATTCACTTGATTTTTAGATTCATTTGTTGAAAGACATGTATTTGTTGCTCATACTTTTTATCTTTACCTTTTTCTTTTTCTTCCTCTTCTTAAAGAGTACCTTTCAGCATTTCATATAATACTGGTTTGGAGGTGATGAACTCCTTTAGCTTTTTCTTATCTGTGAAGCTCTTTATCTGACCTTCAATTCTGAATGATAGCTTTGCTGGGTGATCTTTGTTGTAGGTTCTTGCTATACATCACTTTGAATATTTCTTGTCACTTTAATCTGGCCTGCATAGCTTCTGTTGAGAAATCAACTGACAATCATATGGGTGCTCCCTTGTAGGTAATTAACTGTTTTTCTCTTGCTGCTTTTAATATTCTCTGTCTTTTGCTCTTGGCATTTTAATTATAATGTGTCTTGGTGTGGTCCTCTTTGGATTCCTTTTGTTTGGGGTTCTGTGTGCTTCCTGACCTTATAAGTCTATTTCTTTCACCATGTGGGGTAAGTTTTCAGTCATTATTTCTTCAAATAGTTTTCAGTATCTTGCTCTCTCTCTTCTTCTGGCACCTCCATGATTCTGATGTCAGTATGCTTGAAGTTGTCCCAGAGGCTCCTTACACTATCTTCACATTTTTGGATTCTTTTTTTTTGTTTTTCCAGTTATTTTCTTCTTGTTTGTATTTCAAATCTTTAACTTGATTCTTGTGTTCTTCTAGTCTGCTGTTAGGACTCTATATAATTTTTATTTCAATAAGTGTATGTTTAATTTCTAGTTGGTCCTCTTTCATATCCTCAAAAGTCTTGTTAAATTTATTGGCCTTTTCTAGGAAATTCTTGAAAAACCTTATAACCATGGTTTTAAACTCTATATCCAGTCATTTGCTTTCCTCCATATCTTTCATTTGTGATGTTTCTTTGTCTCCACGTTTTTGCTGCTTTCCTGAGTTGATAGAGTACCTTTGTGTGCTAAGTGTTCTATATGGCCTAGTGGCTCAGCCTCTCCAGTTACCTGAGGTGGACACTCTTGTAGACTGTATGTTCATCCTTGTTGTAGTTAAGTCTTGACTGCTGTTGGTATCACTGGGAGGAATTGACCTTCAGGCCAATTGGCTGTGAGGATCTGCTGTGTCTACGCTGGGAGAATGTCTGTGCTGGAGATACCCTTATGGGACAAGAGTTGCAAAACTGCAAAGCCTCTGTGCTCAGCTTGGATGGAGCAGAGTCTCAGGATGGGGCAGACAGCCTTAGCTGCCTATCAGCCCTGCCCTTTGAGGCCCCTGAGTCTCAGTGTCTGTCAGTAATCACTGTAAGCACCTTTGAGAGAAAGCCACCCTCGAGTTTCACCTGCTGCCAGACAGTCCAGTTTCTCCCAAATGAGTCTGAGTTCCCAGTATCTCACCTGGAACCATAATTCAGCACAGTCAGGAGCTTCTGTCTCCCTCCCACTTTAGAAAGCCAGCCACGCACTCAGCCATCTGTGCATTCAGCAGTCAGTCCTCTCTGCGCATGCATGCCTCCAGACTTCTGCCTCCGCAGTTCCCCTGAGTCTCAGTGTGCTTTCTCTTTTTCTAACAGTCCAGTTTCTCCCAAAATGAATCTGGGTTCCCAAAAACTCGCCTGGAACTGGAGTTCAACGCAGTCCGGAGCTTCCATCTCTCTCCTGCTTTAGAAAGCCAGCTGTGCACTCAGCCACCTGTGCATTCAGCCATCTGTCCTCTCCATGCACTCTCATGTCTCTGTAGCTTAGCCTTTTGAAGCTCCTCTGATTCTCAGTGTGCTTTTCTCTTTCCTTCTAGTTGTAATATTTCCACTCAGCCAGCTTTCCTGTGGTTCTGGATGGTGTCCATTTTGTCTTAGTTGTAGTTTTGATATTGTTGTGTGAGGCAGCAGTTTAGGTGTTTACCTATACCACCAACTTGGTTTCTCCCTAAATACATTTTGTTTGTGATGACTCAAAATATCTCATTAACTTGACCTCAGAGCTGGTTAACTCGTTTCTCCTCTAAAAAAAACCAAATTTCTCTCTCCTAAATTAAAATGGTCACTGAATATTTAATACAATTCTCTATTTTTTCAGAGTCCATTTTCTTTTTTTTAAGAAAAATCACTTTTCTCTCTGAATATATAAATTATGAATACTTAAAAATTATATGATAAACATTCTCATGAATATTGTCCACAACTTTGAGTTACTGGATAAAGCAATAAGAACTTAGTGTTTTGAAACCTGTTGCCAAATCACCTTCTAGAAATATATTCACTTACTTTGCTACAGCAATGCCTAAGAACATTGGCTTCACTGCACGCACACCGGCAGTAATTATTAAATTTGAAATTACATTCTTTCTAATTTCATAAATAAAAATACCATATATTTTTATATTTGCATTAATTTTAATAATCTACTGAAGCTGGATATTTTCATGTATTTGTTCTCATATTTATATTACTTTTTTTATAAATTGTGGGTGGTGCCAGCCAAGCCCATAGGAGGGGGCCAAGCGCTTTATCCTGGTCCTAGACAATAGCCTCTGAGGAAGACACACTCAGACTGTCCCAGCTCTGAGTAGCACTACCTTCCCTCCAGGAAAAGGGGCTCAGTAGGGCAGGGCCACCAGGACAGGATGTGAGAGGGCAGATCTAAAAAATCTCTAGTTGGGGTGGTGCAGGCAAGTCTAAGGGGGGTGAGAGTGAGGGGGCAGGTACTTCTTCCTCTTCCCAGGAGAATTTGAGCTAAGAGGCAAGGAAATAGGAGTGCCTCCTCCACAATGTACTTTAATGTAACCCCACAACCCAGCACCAATCCATTTGATTCCTGAACAAAGCCTCCCCAGGAAGTGTGCTCCAAAAGTGTCAGCTCTGTGCATCACTAGATCCCACTGCATGACTGAACCCAGCATAGTGGGGCCATAGAGCAGCAGGGCAGGCCAAGTGATTCAATAGGGATGTGTGTGTGTGGGAGGGGGGGAAGGAGGGGCACGTGGAAGGGGGAGAAGGAGTGTGCTGGATGCCCTGGAGGAGGGGAGAAAGGTACCATTCCCAAAGTCACACAGTTCAGACACTGTCTGAGTCTCCACCAAGAGCTTTTCCAGGCATGCTTCTGGTAGATGTCGGTAAGAAAAACAAGATCCTTGCCTTTGGGAATTTCTACTGTAAGAAAGAGTCAGCCACACATCAGTTTCTGTTCTTAATGTTCTTTTCTGTTTCCTTTATCTTTTGCATTTTATACATTTACTTCTATTTTTTCCAGGATTTGTAATTACAGTGGTACCTCAAGATACAAGTTTAATTCGTTCCGTAACCTTGAGGCATGGGAAACTATGAGACGCTCGAGTCGCGGTAAACTGGTGGGTTGTGTGCAGTCGGCCGATCCGCACGATTACTCCTATCTCAAATGTTGCTCATATTTCAAAGCAAAAATAGCTTGCTCGACTGCTCGTATCTCAAAATCTCATATGTTAGGGCACTTGTATCTCGAGGTACCACTGTGTATGTTCTGTTACAAATTTTAAAAGATGACAGAAGTGGAGCTTCATGTTTGACTCCATTTTATGTAAGATTGTAAATATAGTTCACTTTTACTCATTCCCTAAATTTCAGTATTTAATACGATCTGAAGTTTTATCAATTATATTTATTTAGTAACTTGTACACTATATTTTCTCCATCAATGATCAATTTTAATATTTTCATTCACTTTTGTAACTGGATTGTGTAAAACCATTATTTAAATAATTTAATCTACCAACGTTATTTTGGATGGTTTCATACTCCACTATCCTTTAATGTTATGTCTTCACAAAGCTTGAGTTCTTAACTTTCATCTGCTGTTCCCTTAACTGGAATTTCTTTTCTATCATTTTTATGACAATTTATTTTTAGAATTATTGTATATGTTAAAATATTTTGTGGTCTTATTATACAACTTAGCTATATATAACACTCTTTAGTAATAAAAAACACTATTATTTGCCACAAAATATTATAGAGGAAAAGTATGAACCAATCTCTTTGTTTCTTTGTAGATCATTAAATTGTCTCTTAACAGACATTTTTTATGTTAAAATGGCTGCTTAGTGAACCAGTATGTCTCTCCTTATTTTTTCATTTGAAATGACTGTGAGCCATGTCAAAGTGCTTATACTAGTCTGACATTGGCTTTCAAAAGTCACGTTCAATTAATTTCAATATTTTCTGTATTTCAAATAGGACTCATGTTGTTGTTTTCTTGTTTTAAATCTTTAAGTGAGATCTAGCTAGAGATGCAGTTTGACAATTAGAGATATATGTTGTCTCAGTACGGGTTTTCCCAAAAATCCCTAAGACAAGAATTCAAGGGAAAGTGCTGTATATGATTGGAAAGGGAACCACTAAATTCTATCCTGCTAAGGGAATACACGAGTTTCTCTCCCCAGCATAAAAAAATCATTCTCTATAGACTGTTTCCTGGCTTTCCCTATATTAAATTGTCTCAAAGATATGGTTTCCTTTGTCAATCATTTTCTAGTCTCAACTCAAAATAATTCATATGTTGGAATGTTCACTGCATGCCAGACAGAGTTTACATGATTGTTTAATTTCACAGCAATACTCTCAGGATGTTCCTATTACCATCTCCATTTTCCAGATGAGGAAACTAAGACTTAGAAATTAAATAAGCTGTAGAACTACCATTAACTCAACAATCTGCTCTTGATGCCATACTCTTAACCAATACTCCAGACTGATTTGCTGTCACCCCATGGGTTCTGTTACATATTGAAATTATGTCATTCAGAAACACTTTTGATCTCTTATATACATAGCTATGAGGGCTCTGGTCTTCCTCAAATTCCTAGTCTTGTTTTCCTTGTTACTCTCCAGTCTCAACTACAATATACTGAACCATTATCAATCTCTCCCTTTTCAGTTGCTTTATGAGAATTGCAGGATCCAATATGACCAATGTTGAGGCACCTTTTTGATACAGAAGTGATAGCAAAAGGAAGCAATGTGAAAACAATTGCACAAGCATGGCAGAGACATTGAGAGACAGCTGTCTATCCCTTCTTTGGGAAGGGGTGTAGTATGTTCCTACTTTCTAATGAGCAAGATGCTCTATTGTAGGTGTGGCTTCAAACTTAACCTCTTGCAATTCCATTTTATCCTGTCTTCTCAGACTCTGGCAAAAGTCAGCCTTCTATTTGACATTGTGGCTTGATTCTTCATTGTGTCTTCATTTCTTCGAAAGTATTTTGTTGAAAAGCGGGAGAGTTTATAACATGGAGGTGAACCAGATGCCATATCAAATGATCAGTCTGGCAGTTTAAGGAATATCTCTTATCTTTCCACATCTGCTTCTCTTACACAAGGCCCACCTGCAAGTTCCAGTTCCCCTTGTGCCTTGAGAGAATTCATTTTTTTTGTTATCCTAATTCTAGAATTCAAAATATCTACTTATTTGTAAAGGCAAATTTTTCAATCACTACAACAATTTTTAAATACTTAAAATTCAGTTGACTCACTTGACAATGGAACTAGTTTTATCATAATTTTGAGAGAAAGGTTATTTTTCAAATTCTCATCTGAGGATATGTTTATTGATTTTAGAGAGAGAGGAATGGAAGGGAGCAGTGAGAGTGAGAGAGAAAATCAAAGTGAGAGAGAAACATCAATCAGTTACAGTTGCCTCTCATACAAGACACGATGAGAGACAAACCCACAACCAGGTATGTTCTCTGACTAAGATTTGAACCCACAACCTTTTGGTGTATGGGATGATGCTTCAATCAAGCCAGCCATCTGGCCAGAATAAGGGAGGGGCTATTTTTTAAACTTTTTACTGATTTAATCAGATGTTTTCTTTTGAAGTTTTTCAAGTCTTAATTGAATGTAACCAACCTTAAAATCTTTTTAATGGGTATATTGTAAATAAACTAATAATTTAAGGTTATTTGATCTAGTCTTGTATTTCTACTTGAATTCATTATAATGCCTCAATACTCTATTTGGTGCTTTGGTTAATGTGACATTTAAAAAATAATGTTTCAAACATGTCATTTGCCAGTTTTGTGGTTTCTTTCTTTCCATTACATTCAGAAGAGCTATTTTCAGTTGATTTTCACATATCCTTACATATTCTTAAAGTCATGCCCATGTATTATAAAATAAATTACCAAAAATATCTGGACCCATATTTAACTATTTTATAATTAGACAAATTTTTAACATCCATTTTAAACTTTATTAAGATAGCATTGGCATCTACTGGTATTTAATTCACACCCAACATTCTTTCTAACTTAAATTAAATCCTTATTGAAGACATTTATTCCAATTGTAACTGTTTTTCTCTAATGAACTACCAATTCATTTCCCCACACAGCAGGCTCTAATTTGTGCTTGTGGTGGTTTGTGGAAACATATGGGGACCAACCGTGGTTTTGTTTTGGGATCTTCTGTACAAGAACATGGTAATTGCTTTTGTTTTGCTGATTATTCTCAGACAGTCTCAAACCTCTTCAACTTTTTCTTTATCCACAAGGTTTTTCATTGCAAATCCCCTTCTGTTTTATCAGATGAATTTCACAAAATGAGCATATTGGCTGGGTTGGTTAATCTGTCCAGAGGTTCCATGATCTTTAGAAAGTATCAACCCCTTGCATATAATTTACAAATTGTTCCAGATAGGAGACATCATCAGGCTTCTTATTTCCATAGTGCCATAAACACAAAGGCAGAAAGCTATATGAAAGGTAAGAGGCCTTTTGCAACATAAAAGAGAAAGCAAGATTGGCATATCCTCTGCTTTTGGGTTTGCTTCTTTGGAGGAAAGGGTGAGTAGCAGCAAAAAATACAATAATACAAGCATCTTCCTGATTGATTAAAGTAGTGAAGTGCATTCTTTGGTTCATAAATAATGCTCTATTACTTTTCTTCAAAGACAAGTAAACCTTGACAGAGTGACCTTTTCCAGGGCAGGAGCTGTTTCGGTGCCATAAATTATACTGTAAAACGAGGAGAAATGCTACTGAGAAGTGTGTGACAAAATAAGATTAAAGATTACTATACACAAAAGATTGTTTTATTAATGGATTCCTGTCAATGGGATGAAAAATCCTCAGCTTTATACTGGACAATGAGATAACAACAAGCTGAAATTAGGAGAGCATTTTCTAAAAGGTAACTAAATGTGTCAGAATAATAATATCCTGATTGGTTTTTTTCCTCCTGTATTATACTTGCCATTAAAGCAAATTTAGTTATTGTCAAATAAGCTTGTACATGCACAGTCATTTGCTAGCAAAGAGAAGGGTAGTGCTGTGGCTGGCTGTGGTGGTGGCTATGCAGCTACGGTGAGATTGGAAGGAGACACTGCTGCACAGAGCTTGGGAGGAAGTGTCTTCTCAGTGTGCTGTACATGGTCATGCTCAAACCATTCATCTCTCTGGTGACCACGCAATCTGACAGAGCCATCCATGTCACTTTGGAAATTTAAATTGTGATTCTCAATTTTTTTTATAGTACATGTGTTTCCAATTTTATCAATTAGTGAAAAACAACATGAAATTATAAAAACTAAAATAAATCCACTTAAAATACAATGAAGGATTTAAGTCTACTTAAAGGAAATGAGATCATGAGAGTTCAAAGGCTTTTTGAAGTATCCACATCCTGTGCAAATCCTATGATTCCTTTTAATGTGATTAGTGAATTTTGGCTGTTTTAATTATCCCTGGCCATTTTTTCCTTAAAATCAAGAATGTGTGTTTAATACATTTATCCACAGACTTTTTGAAAATGTGATTGTAATCTAAAAATTAATAAATAAATAAACCAATCAAAATATACAGACAATGGTAGGGAAGGAAGGAAGGAAGGAAGGAAGGAAGGAAGGAAGGAAGGAAGGAAAGAAGGAAGGAAGGAAGGAAAGAGGGAAGTATGGAAGGAGGGAAGGAGGGAAGGAGGGAAGGAAGGAAGGAAAAGTCCTGGTTAGTGTGGTTCAGTTGGTTGGAGTGTTGTCCCATGCACAGAAAGGTTGTGGGTTTGATTCCTGGTCAGGGCACATACCCAGGTTTCAGGTTTGATCACTGGTCAGGGCGTGTTCAAGAGGCAACCAATCAATGTCTCTCTCTCTCCCTCTTCTCCCCTTCCTCTAAAAATTAGTAAAATTTAAGAAAAAGAAAACATTATTTTAAAAAAAATTACTAAGTATCATAAATATTTTGAATCATAAATTTCACTAGTATAATTTATTTAAGTGTTATGGCCCTTTATTGTGTGGTGCTCACAAACATACATTCAAGTAAAACAGAAACAGAAACCATCCTATAAAACTTAATTAAAGTTTTCAAAACTTGCCTTGGAATTTCATCTAGCATGGTTCACTTAAATAGTAAGGCCCTTGTTAGATAGAGCATATGCTCAGCATGGCATGCTGCTATAAATCACTCCTTGTCACAAAGAAGAATAGATACACTGATCCGTACTGCTTTGTTATTCTTTATAACTAGGCACAGGGTATCAGTTTTACCTTCATTATAAAAAGAACAGAAATGTATGCTTAATCCACACACAACATTTTAAAGATAGGTGTCAAGAAGCCAAATGAGATTAGTGTTGCAACGAGCATCCATCTACTTCTGGGACAAACATAAAATTCTAGTTAGTGCACATAGAGCCGACATGATGAGCTGGGTAGATATTGTGCACATACTTTCACTGTATGAAGCAGAAAGCCATTCTCTATTCTTGCATTGCACACAGAGAGTCTCTCTGAGATGTACTCTATTTTATCAACAATTTGAGGAGAGATCCAAACTATTAAAATGTTACATTTTTCTTAGCAAAAGTCAGAATATATTAAGTCATACTAGTTTTAAGAATATACCACAATTTCCCTCCTTTAGGCAAAATAAATACATAACTGAGTTGCTCCTTTTGCTAGGGATATAAGAAGTCCCAGGATGCTCTTTAGATGCACCTGTGCCCTGTACAGTCTCCTTGTGTGCACAGTAGGGCTACGCTCTTCTTCAGCCTGCGAGATCTCGAATAAGGCAGAGGTGAACAGTATAAAGTGGTAGGCAAAGAAGGTTGACAGTTGTAATACAAATAAGTAATATGGTAATTAATAAATATAAGAATAGTTAATAATACAAGAATAAACTCTGTGTTTCATGTGTTCCCAACTGTACACCTACATTTGCCCACCCCTGTATGTGCAGAATCGTCAGGAGCCAACATAGTCTTAGAAAATATATACAATCTAAGAGCCAGAACAAGAGCAGTGATTCATCATACAGACATCAGGCTTTGTGACATTGCTAATCTTGGAACCAAAAGGCTTGTGTTGGATGTCAATTTTTTTTTGCCTCGATTGAACCATGCTTTTCTTTTTACCATTAAAAATTTTTAAAAAGCTTTTCTCTCCTATCCTCGATTTTCCACCAGAATGTGGAAACTCTGTTTATTCATCACTCATTTAAGGAGCACTTACTGGGTGCCTTCTGTGAACCAGCCAGGGAGCCTCAGACTGTTTATGATTCTTCTCGGCCACAAGAATCATTCCTGAGAGGTCCCTTTGCTTCTGATATAGAGAAGAATCCCTCCGTAACTCCAAACTTTTTTCATAAGCAAAAAATTCTTCCTGCTTATAAATTGTTAGCTTTTATATTCCATATTTGGCAAAATAGGGGCTAGTTTCCTGATCTCACAAAGAGAGTGTCATCTTACAGTAGGAAAACTATATTTGCAATACAATTGCATATATGTTAACTCGTGAGTATCTCTTAGTATCTGCAATGATGAGGCTGAATTCATTCAAGTTTCCTGGAATAAGATTCTAATGCCAATGCCACAGAAGCTTCAGATGTCTCTTGGAAGATGTAACAAGTTACATAGAAACAATTAATATCTGCTTAAATACTTATATGTACCTATATGCTTATACCAAGAACTACCTCAATTTTTGTCTTAGGGAAAATCTAATACAATGTTACTATAAATATTGAACACATCTAAGCTAAATTCAGACTAACACTATGAATGGCCCCTCAATCACAATGTTCTGGGAACAAGTAAGAGCACAAAACAGCCAGATATTTTTACTTCTTAGGAAGTTGCCTCAAACAAAGCAGCTCAAAACAGAGATGCTGGGTCTCTTTTCCAAGTTAATATTACTGCCCTGGTTTCTAATACTTCTAATTGATCTGACTATATATCAAACTGTTCACCACTTATCAATCTATTGTAGTCACTGTAATAAACTAAAACATAGCAAGTATGTAGCAGCATAACCCCAACAGATGAGTGTCTCAAACACTCGGAGGAGATTCCAGCTTTATATCATAACATTCAAAAACCAAGTTCCAGATGAAGTAAAAAATAAACAATATGTGTTTTAAAATCTTAAATATAATATAAGAAAATATAGGAGAATAGTTTTACCAGGGGTGTAAAACGGAGTAGGGCATACAATTCAGTAGTTCAAGTCTTTCTGAGTAGGGCATACAATTCAGTAGTTGTAGAGAATTATATTGGCAAATTTGACCATGTTGAAATTTTAAATTCTATAAAACCAAAATTACCATCAAAAAAGCTAAAATAGAAACTATAGACTTTAGAACATACATTTAATGTACATAACATAAAAATCAATATTCTTTTTTAAATTCATATTTATTGTTAAAAGTATTACAGATGTCCCTTTGTTTCCCCCATTAACCATCTCCACCCCAACTGTCCTCGCTGCCCCCCTCCCAAGACCTTCACTACATTATTGTCCTGTGTCCATGGGTTATACATATATACATATCAATTCCCCATTTAATCTCTCCCCACCCACATCCACTCCTGTCTTCTAAGATTTGTCATATTTTTTACATAGTAAAAAACACACAAATTAATTAAGCCAGTAACTGGTAGAAAAATGTTTAAAGGATATAAACACTCAAGTCACATAATAAAAAGGTAAATGAATACAAAAATAATGATTAACTCATTGATAAGCAGGAAGATGTAAATTAAAGAAGACATGTCTATCAATCAAATTTGCAAATAAGTAGAATACTAACTAATATTTTCTAGGGTTTTGGAAGGCCATTTTGCAAGCTCAGTTACAGTAGACAGGAGGAAATATTGGCTTAGGCTACTGAATGAATGGTGAAAATATTCACCAAGCCTCACAAAACCTTCAGTGACTAATCCAAAATCATGTTCTTAGTCCTCAGACTTCTGTCTTTTCAAATCTCTAAGCTCTTTCTTAAAATTTCCAGACATCTAAACACCTACTTAGAATTTAATAAGCACTTAAATTTTTTCTGCATTTTCAATAGCTATTATACTTTGAGGATTACTTTTTAATAATATACTCCCATTTCACACATTGCTTCAATGTTCTGAAAAATTTATTAGCAACAATGTTAAATATTAGTTTCTTCATCTGGAAATAAAGGGTTTAAACTAAATCTCTTTTTATGACCTCTTACATATAAAATTCTATGACTGTATTATTTTATGGATATTTTCAAAGCACGTCCTGTATGTGTATGTGTGTGAGTGTGTGTGTGTTTCCCTATGCTTTTTCTTAAGTCCAATGGACATCTCAATTCTAACTTGTGAACCAAAATTTAGTGATACCACTTGTAAGAGTTTTCATTATATTTTTGTTTAGTAAAAGTTAAATTTACATTTTAAATTCATAAAAATCTTTATCTCTAAGATGCCTTACTGAAATAATTTGGGAATCCATTTTATTACTATCCATTACACATCTATATATATAAAAAGCCGGTGTCTGTGACGACCCAACAACCAGTCACCATGAGTTACACTTAGCATCTCTCGATCCCTCCCATCCCCGGCCCACAAATGGGGTGGACTGGACTGGGGACCGGCGAGCAGGCTGAATGGCTGACCTCTTGGTCCCTGCCCCCGGCCCGCAGGCTCCAATGGATCAGCGATGATGAATTGGGGAATCAGGGTGGTCGTGGGAAGAATAGCTGGCTGTCAGGCCGTTGGAATCACCAGCTCATCCCTGGCTGAAACTAATACTAGCTTACAAACACACACACACAAAAAAAATGACAAGGTAAGAATCCAGGTTTCCTAAACATATACATTCCATTTCTTAAAGAATCAGGAGCAGGTTCACTAAGCTGAACCTGGGTTCCAGAAAAGCTACAGAAATTTGATTCAAGCTTCTAAGGTTTTCAAACATCTGGAATTCTTGTATATCAACCAGTGGGAACCATCTTGGGTCCCAGCATGATAGAGTCAGCCTAGTACTTGAATGGTTCATGTAAATTTGTTCTGTTTAACTAAATACAAAGCCATAATATGCTTATTTTCAAGTATAAATTTCATAATACAAATGAATGTCAATCTTAAATTACCAAGGGTCCATCTGTTAAGCAAAGTCGGAATGCAAAATTATTTTTTACCATGTTCTATGATAACCACTGTACTTCATTAATATTTAATATTTAATATTAATTAAAGAAATAAAAGCATTTAAATAATAAAAATCTAAACTCCTGCTTAGATTTCCCTTCTCCACTTTCAGGATCTATCTCATGTTATATCTGATCCTCTCTGTTTTGCAGTACACAACAGTTCTATACTTGGCTCTCAGTAATCAAACTGGAAGAAAGATTTTTCTTCTTCCTTTTCTTAAAATGGGTTTTAATATTTGATGCATAACATTTAGGTTTACTAGCTGGAAAACATTTTTAGGATTTTATCACTAAATAGGCATTATTATAAAATAAATACCTAAAGTAGTAAGGCTAAATAATACTCCCCCAAAATATGTCACCATATAATCCCCAAAATATGAGTATGTTACCTTACATGACAGAAAAGGATGAAGTTAAGGATCATAAGATCAGAGGCTACCCTGGAGTAGGCTGTGGGCCCAATATAATCACCAGGGCCCTTGTAAAAAAGAGGCAGGAGGGTCAGGTTCACAGAAGATGTGATGATAGAGACAAACAGAGATTTGAAGATATGATGCTGTTGGATTTAAAGATGGAGACAGGGGCCACAAGCCAAGGAGTATAGGCAGAGATTGAAAAGACTAAGAAACAGACTCTCCCCTAAGCCACAGAAGGAACCAGCTCTGGCAATACCTTGACTTTAGTCCAGTGAGACTTATTTTGGAATTCTTACCTCTAGAATTATAAGATAATAAATATGTGCTGTTTTAAACCCGTAAGTTTGTGACATTTTATTACATGGGTAATAAGAAGCACATATACTTACTGAATATGTATGATTAGCTTTCTAGGCTCTGAATTTTTCCTCTAGCTAAAGAGTTAAATATTATTTTTGCTGTTTTGCATATTTTTTATTTATAAGAGCTATTCCAAGATATTTACAGACCAAGTGATTGTCTCCTTAAAAGATGCAGTGTATACATTTAAATGGTTTTATAAATCTTCAAAAATTCATTAAGGTATCTAACAAGACGTATAAAGGTTGCAATAGGCCATCTCTGAAGACTGTTGTTGGACTGTAACAAGAATAGGAGCAACAGCTCCAGTGATATGTTGTATGGCTTGACCTAAAATTGTGAAAATGGTTTTCTTTTTCACAGAAATGTGGGAATGTGACTTCTTGGTAAACCTTCTGAAATATAAGGGACTGGCCTACTTCATGAATAGACAGATGGTTCAGGGTCTGCTGGAAGCCTACATATCATCTCTTTGGGGAGTGTTATGAAGCAAACTACCAAAAAGCCTCTGAAATTAAGTCTTAGTGGTACACAGAAACAAAATAATCAATGTAATACATAGTATAATGATAAATAAGTAGTATTTAAAAGTATTTGTGGGACCAATATTTATATCAATACATTAACACTAATAAGACTTACAGCTACCTTTCTCTTATTGTTGTTTTGTGGTTATTGTTGTTGTTATGTTATTTATATATTTATTTTCATTTAGAAACTCTCATTATCCTTCAGATGTCACTAAAGCAAGTCTCTGATAGTTCTTCCAGCCCTGAGATGATATGATCAGTTTATTGCCTCTAGGAGGTCATAACCTACCAGAAACACAGACAAATAATCTTTTTGAAACCTACACAAAATCACCAATTAACAAAAGTATTTAAGGTTAATATTAAAGAAATAAAAGCATTTAAATAATGACAATTTTCCCAATACCACTTGGCACTTCAGAAGTATAACCTCCTTAAGGAAGTCATGGAGATGGAAAATTCAGCATAAGCTTGGGCTTACGTAGTGAGCTGAAAAAGCTATTTGAAAAGGGGAGAGAGGACATTATAGGCACAAATAGGGAATGTTCAATGGCACAGATGCATGATTGAGTATAGTGCATTGAAGGAACTAAAAGCATAACTCAAATGGGACATGAAAATCGTAAGTGAGCTAAACTTACTGCAGAAGCCAGATCCAGAAGAGCTGGGTCTGATTGCCCTAGAGCATAGGCTTTATCCTGTTGCCCTGGAGCGGGGTAATTTTTAGAAGGAAAATCAAATGGATGCATTTGAAGCAAGCAGGTTAATTGTTGGTATTTTAAAAAATAGATTATAGGGAAGAAAGCCATTATGCATAAGGGTGCTTAGAGAAAGACCATCACTACAATCAGGATAAGTAGAGATCAGATTAATATCTGTCCAAAGACTTCATCAGATTCACTTGGAGCATAAAGGGTGAGATGGAATCAAAATAATAGATAGGAAGTAAAAAACTATATGATTAGGTTATTGATTGTGAAGATTAAGAGAGAAGGAAGAATTAGGGATGACTGCCAAAATTCCTAATTGAACATGGAAGGATTGTGTTATTTATAGTAAGGAAGAGGAGAAGAAGAGCCTATTAGGAATGTGGGAGTGTTATTTCTTTCTGTTTTGGGCTTGTTCTGATTGCAGTGATTATGGGACAAAAAATTACAGATATCCAGAGTGCTCTTGGATATTGGAATCTAGAACTCAGATAATAAATCTTGAATGAGAAACAGAGTTAAGACTTACCAGCATATATACAGATGATATTTGAAAGTGTGAAACCAAATGAAATCATTTGGGAAAACCATGCTGGACCATTTTAAGGAGTAAATTTGAAATAACTACTGTGGGGGATTTAAAATGAGGTCTTTTTTTGGAGTTACTAAAAAAGTTATTTCATTGGTAAGGTTTTATTCATTTTAATCTGCTTTATTCTTGCTAA
>JAAGEH010000040.1:4402353-4559470 GCA_011751065.1 Lasiurus cinereus
TGGAACGACCGGTTGCTGTGACATGTACTGACCACCAGGGAGCAGACACTTAAGGCAGGAACTGTCCCCTGATGGTCAGTGCACTGCCACAGGGGGAGTGCTACTCAGCCAGAAGTCAGGCTTATAGCTGGTGAGGGCAGCTGTGGTGGCGGGAGCCTCTCCCAACTCTGTGGCAGCACCACTGAGCAGTGGCAGCAGGCACAGTGGGCAGGGATGAGCATGAGCAGAGTGGCACCTGGCCCCAGTTCAGGCTGCTGCCTGGTCACCTGCTGCTTGACACACTGCTACATCCCTCAGGGGATGGCAACTGCTGGTTTAGGCCTGATCCCCACAGGCCAGACCTACACCAGCAGTCGGACATTTTCCAAGGGGACCAGGATTAAGAGATGGTGCAGGCCAGGTTGAGGGACACTCCCTTCTCCCATCCTCACCCCCACCCCCACCCCCAGGGCACAAATTTCATTCGTGCACCAGGATTCTAGTAATAATAATAGTAATAAACTGTCTCCTTCAAGTGATGCTAAAAAATTTTTGGTTGATTCAAACTATTAATTAATTCAGTAGGTGAAACTTATTTAGACTATTCATTGATTGTGGTTAGTTTTACACCTTTTAAGTTCTATTGATTTCACTACATATAAATGGAGCTGCACTTCTCTAAAATGTTTCCATTGATTCTATATTTAACCCTATGAAATCAGCTGCACTAATTTCCCCAGATTTGTCTTGTCTTTTGCACATACTACTGAAGTAAGGTGCTGAGATAGATATAATATAGTATATATAGCTACAATTTTATGTATTTTATTAATAAATTCTACTTTTATTTATATTTTTCAGTGTCATCCTAATTCAAACCTTTTCTTTACACTTAGTAATAAAGATTTGGGGCCATAAACTGTTATATTTAGTAGTTATAAAGGTTACCTTCAATAAGGTCCCTCATTTTAGACTCAATCAGTAGATATATTTGCTCCTAAGGAAGATGAGACATTTACTCTGTCTTTGAAAGAACATATATTATGCTTAGGTATTTCCCCTATAATTATATCTTTGATTAGGTTGTCTAAAATTGACAACTTTGTTTTACAATCGGAACAACCAGGCTAATTAAGATGAACCCTAGGAAGAATAGCACCTAACAAGGTAGTAGATATTTCATTTGATTCCAAAGGTAAAAATGATTATACTATAATCCTATAGCAAAATATTTTCTACAAACAAGGATGCTGTACTTTATATAAGAGTTTTTCATTCATATCCTATCTCCATATTTTACTAGCTATGACAGTGTAGGCAAGAAAATTTTAATCTCTTTATACCACATTTTCCTTACAAAATGGAAGTAAAAAGAGCACTTGTATCTCTGGAGTATGAGCAGGTTACTGAGTTAACATAACGAAAGCACATGGAACAGGGCCCCAGCAGGAGTCAAGTGATATAGCAAGAACTGCCACTTTCTTATTTTTGTTTGTTTTCATAGATAGCAATACAAGCTCATTCTGAATAGCGACACAATTATACAGCTTACTCTTTTTCTCACAACCCTCCTCGCTTTCTGGTAAACCTGGCTTCCAACCTGTTCCTTTTCTTCACAACATGTTGAACATCCCTTCCATTTATTCCTCATCTATCTGTGTAGACTAAGCCTGTCAAACTCGTGTCCGGCAGGCCACCTGCTATAAAGGAGGCATGCAACCTAGGCTGCAAACTGTGGCTCGTGAGCCACATGCGGCTCTTCCACAAAATACCACAGCCTGGGCAAGTCTATTTTGAAGAAGTGGCATTAGCAGAAGTTTAAGTTTAAAAAATTTGGCTCTCAAAAGAAATTTCAATTGTTGTACTGTTGATATTTGGCTCTGCTGACTAATGAGTTTGCCGACAACTGGTCTAGACCCACCATATTTAAAATTATTATAACTTTACCAAACATATATTTATCCTCTCATTTTTAAATTGCCTAATCCTCTAAGTCTAGTGCAATCCTGCTGCTCCCAACATTCACTCAGAACTATTCTTATCAAGATCAATGAGTATTTCCTCTGGGCAAATACTTTTTTTCAAGTTGATAATTACATCCTTCTAAAAATTCTATGGCCATTTAAACATAGAAAAAGGAATTTCAAATACAGATTATATTCACAAGTGTCATTAAAATTCTAAACAAACCCAAACTCTCTGTAATCTTGGATTCAATAATCTAATCTAAATGGGATTTTTATAAGTATGCATATCAGCAAAGAGAAAGTAGACACATCTTGCAGATATATCACAGAGCATTAACAAAGCCTGGTGATAGGATGAGTCAGATGACTATAAAGCAAAATAAAAGAACAGTCTAAAAGAAGAAAAAGGGCACTTGAGATTGGAAAATTAGAAAAAAAAATAAGACTGATAGTATCACACTGTGTGGGAACATTATACTATATCAATTTGGCAAGCCTGGAACCATGGTTCACTGAATCCCCTTCTTCTATAGTTTCAAGTTAGGGCTGTCCAAAAGAGAAATTTGCATGAGGTTAAGAAAGTAGTTATGAGTCAATAGCCAGAACTCTCTGACAGTCATTCAGATTATAGAGATGGGAGAGACAGACAGGAGTCAGCAAGTTCTAACTTTCCTCCATTCTGCAACCAGCTCTTCTCCCTACCTGTCAGCTCTGTTAACCAACAGTGACTTCAAACTCGCCACCTGATGCAGAAGCACAGCCTTCCAGAGGCTTCACCAGCAGTTCCCCTCATGGCTCCACTCCAGCAGGACTGTGTCTGACTTCAGGAGGACTTCTGAGGGACTTCTTTCAGATTCCAGTTCACCTTTCAGACTTTCACTTCCCCAGCTTCTTATACAATTGTTTAGGTATTATCCTATCTAATAAAGAGGGAATATGCTAATTGACCCTCACGTAGTGGCAATGATTATGGTGCCCACAATCTTAAGGAGGGAATATGCTAATTGACTATCCCACCCTCAAAGATGGTGGTGCCCACAGCCAATAAGGAGGGAATATACAAAATGACTGCCACACCCTCAGAGATGGTGGCACCCACAGGCATAAGGTGGTGGCGCCCAGTCCCCTCAGCCCCACCGGGGTGCCTGCTTCCAGAGTCCCCCAGTCCCCTCAGTCCCCCAGCCACCCAGGGCTGCCTGAGGCTCAGGTAACCAGGGCCAGCCGAGGCTTGCATTGCTGGCAGTGGCAGCAGCAGAGGTGATAGGGCATTACCTTCCCCTGATCACCAGGTCACCTCCCACCCCTAAGGGCTCCCAGGTTGTGAGAAGGGGCAGACTGGGCTGAGGGACTCCCCTCCAGTGAATAAATTTTCATGCACCGGGCCGCTTCTAGTTCCTAAAATAAAAGCCTCCACTTGTAATACACACAATAATTCTGCTTCTGATTGACAGTGGTTCTGCCTCCCTGATGGACATTGACATTGACACACCAGATTTTGGAATTAAGTCTTGATCTCATAGAAAATAAGTAAACATTAAGGATTCTCAAACAGAAACTAACATGATAAGTGTGATCTTTAGGGACATGTATCTAACAGTGGTTTTCATCCAGGATTGTGAGATTTGGCAAACTGAAAGCAGGGATGGGACCTGGTGGGCTATAGTAGTCATTCAAGTGGAAGGCAAATTAAATTCCCCAGAATGGAGACAGACATAAGTAAATGATCCTCAACTCTTCAAAGTTGTTGACACTGCTGTTACTCTTGTCATAGCCTTTGTGATACAATATAATTCTGGGCACACAATAGGGGTATATCAAAATTTTACATGCTGAAACTGGTTTGGCTCAGTGGATAGAGTGTCGGCCTGCAGACTGAAGGGTCCTATGTTCGATTCCGGTCAATGGCATGTACCTTGGTGGTGGGCACATTCCCAGTCGCGGGTGTGCAGGAGGCAGCTGATCAATGTTTCTCTCTCATTGGTGTTTCTAGCTCTCTATCCTTCTCCCTTTCTCTCTGTAAAAAATCAATAAAATATATATTTTTAAAAAAGTTTACAGAGTATGATAATGAATGATATACATAAAATATGAGTTGTATTTTCCATAGCGCAAGTGCCCATCAGATTAGTGGATTTACAAAGCTGTGGTACATTTACACAATTAAATACGATGCAGCAATACAAAAGAAGAATCTCTTACCCTTTGAAACAGTGGGAATGGGCCCAGAGATTATTATGGTAAGTGAAATAAGCCAGTCAGGGATAGACAAATATCACATGATCTCACTTATATGTGGAATTTAATGCACAAAATACACTGAGGAACAAAATAGGACCACAGACATGGAATACTAGAACAGATTGGGAGATATCAGAGGGAAGATGGAGGGACGGTGGAAATAGATTAATCGAATAATTTATATGCATACAAGAGGCCTGGTGCACAAAATTCATGCACTGGGGGAGAGGGGTGTCCCTCAGTCCAGCCTGTACCCTCTCCAATCTGAGACCCCTCGGAAATGTCCAACTGCTGGTTTAGGTCTAATGGATTGAACATCCAGTACCAATCACTCCTAACCCTTCGTCTGCCTGCCTGCCAGCCTGATCACCACCCCCACAACAACTCCCTTGATGGCCTGATTGACACCTAACCACTCCCCTGCTGACCCAATTGCCTCCAACTGCCCTCCCCTGCCACCCCAATCACCCCTAACTGCCCTTCCCTGCTGGCCTGATCTCCCACAACTGCCCTCCCCTGCTGGCCATCTTGTGGTGGCAATCTTGTGATGATGTGGGGGTGGCCATCTTGTGATGACGTGAGAACAAGATGCCACCTAGGCTTTTATTAGTCTATATATCCGTGACTCATGGACTCAGACAATAGACAGGTGAAGGCCTGGTGTGGAGCAGAAGCATGGTGGAGGGGAGCATATGAGGGCAAATGGGGAATATTTCTAACACTCTCAACAATAAAATAAATTTAAAATAAAGGAAATACCTCCTGATTTCCACTGAAATGTAAGTTCCATAAGGCCATGGAAGTGGAGGATTTGCTTTCTACTTCTATATTTTCAGGGCCTGAAAAAGTGTTTGGCACATATTAGGGCCTGAATAAATATTTATTGAATGAAAAAATTCATGATTGATGTCAGTGAACATCAAAAAAAAAGTTACCAAAATCAGTTAATGAAGTGCTACACCATCACATAAATATCTTCAAATATTCAATCTACCAATTAAACTTAACTCACAATTTCAGAGTGCAGGATCCTACAGAAAATATTTTAATAAAAAAGTTTACGTGTGAGGTTTACAAAACAGAAGTATATGCTTAATATATTTCTGTCACAGGTTCTTTATTGTTGTCGCCAATTTTTTTTCTAGGCAAGAAATGATATTGAAAGGTTTATTTTCGGTCATTCAGGAAAATCATTTTTTGGCAATAAATATTAATGGATTTAGTAATAAATTACACACTTGAATGGCATTTTATTACTTAAAACTAAAATATTAAAAACCTTATTTGAAATGCACAGAGAAACCATGTAATTTAAATCACCTTAGACTTGGAAATAGACTGCAAACCACTACTTAGAAAGAAGTATAATTCTTAAAATACATTATTTTGGTAATAGGCCAACATATTCCACAGAATCATCTAACAAAAATGGATAGTTCCTCTGGTCCAGTTTATTTTTTTTCAGATAAGCAAACTCTTATCTGCTGTTTCCTTGGGCCATTCTTTAAATTTAATAACATAAGCACTGAAATTAGAATTGATAAAGACTAATTTTTCTAACTATTAAAGTAAGGTTTTCTTTTCTCTGAAAATGCTCACAATGTTTGAACCAAAAGCATAATCTCAAAAAATAAATCCTGCAGATTGGCTACACGAAATATATACTCAAAAGTATGTCTCCAAGTCATACTTATTCACTTGGAAATTTTGGAATTAATAATTTAAGCACTGATATTAATTTATTTCTTCACTATATAATAGATGAACTCCTCAGATTAATTCTATCTGATCATTTTAGAGATAGAAATAATAATTTTATTCAGGATTCAATCATTACCATTATACCTTCAATCAATATTTATCAGGACCAGAGTATAAAATACTAACCTTGCCCTAAATAGTTTTGTCTAAAATTCCTTAATTCTGATGTTACAAAAATACTCACTAACATGTGGTTTGCTTAGAGATGCTTATTGTCCTAGCAAGTTAGCCTATTTTGTAAAAGGTGAAATAGGTTCTAAATCTTGCTGAGTTCACTTAGAGTTATTTTAATGTCACTTCCTCATTAAGAACTTTCAGTGATTCCCCACTGCACACAGTGTAAGATTGGTTTCCTTAGCTTGATTATCAAGGACCTCACTAATCTACCCAACTCTTCTTTTATTGGCCTGTTATTCTTCTTGAGTTTTCTACTCTACATCAGCCAATGAGAGCTTTGACTATTCTTAAAGACACATGAATTCTATACCTCCAAGGTGTCTGTGGAACATGAAGGGACATTTAGAATATTCTCCTTGCTCAATAAATCCTCCCATTCATTTTGTAAAATTTTATTTTATTTGTATTGTTTACACTAATACAGATGTCCACATTTTCTGCCCCCCTTTGCCTACCTCCACCCAGCCCCCATACCCCTTCCTTCTGACCATCACTACACTGTTATCTGCATCTATGGATTATCCATATATGTTCCTTGGCTAATCTCTTCACCATTTTTCATTCAGTCTCCCTCTCTGCCCTCCCCTCTGACAGCTGTCAGAAGTCATGCTACTGTTTCTATTTTGTTCATATGTTTATTTTGCTCATTAGATTCCACATATAAATGAGATCATATGGCATCACCAAGTCCTCAGCTTTACAAAATGATTCTTTCTCTTACCTGTCCACTCACTTCACAGTTTGTACTTCTTTTCTACCTTGTATTTGAGTTTCTTATACAGTATATCCATCTGCCTTGCCTGCCAGGCTGTGAGGCTGTAATGAAGAGGGATCTGTCTTATTCATATTTATATTTATCATATAAATAGGTAAGTGCCCCATTAATAGTTATGAGTTGAATTGGACTGAACTGAATTAAAGTGAATTGATGAACTGAACAGAATTGAATCAAATGGAATTGAAAATGGGAGTTAGGGTAGTGGTGGGGATAGGAATATGACATAAGACCAAGGTCTCCACTGTAGCCACACAGAAATTAGCAATTACATTTCTGGGCCAGACTGAGATCTGAGATTGCCATTAGTCACTGTAGGAAGTACATAAAAAGGTAAGCACCTTAAAAAATCCTCATAATGCCTTGACTTAGCTCATTGAAGAAAAAGGAAAGAGAGTTGAATTTTACCAGATAACTTAGATACAGTGCCATCTAGTTTTCACAACAACCTTTCAAAGAGGACATTACATTTTATAGATGAAAAACATGATGTTCATCCGGCCAGTGTGGGTCAATGATTGAGCATCCCCAGACAGGGCACATGCCCGAGTTGTGGGCTTGATCCCCAGTGTGGGGTGTGCAAGAGGCAGCTAATCGAGGATTTGCCCTCATCAGTGATGTCTCTATCTCTCTCCTCCTCTCCCTTCCTCTCTGAAATCAATAAAAAGAAGAAAGAAAAAGAAAAACCTGAGGCTCAAATTCATTCAGCAAGTGAGTATCTGAGTAAGAATGCAAATTGATGTCTGTCAGGGCCCAGGGTTTGTGCTCTCTCAACCACATCAGATTATTAAAATGTCATTTCTATTTTTATAATTAAAAAAGTATATATTAGCTGCAAAAGTGACCCAGGGATAACTAACATTTTTGTTTCCGGTCTTTTTCTATAAGAATAAACAAACAGCATACATATTTTCTAATACTAGGTCACTCTGTGTATGTCACATGGTATAATAATGTTTTATTTTATACACTCAACATTCTCCATATTATTCCAATATTCACCTATAAATAAAATTTGGTTAGCATTCTTCTGCTTAAATATTTTTGTACATCTCTGAATGCTTATTTGGTGTTCAAATTTCAACTTTTATGGAAAAAGGAAACAAGCACAGAAAAAGTGAGCTGTATCTGATTTCACACTTCTAAAAAGTAATGCACTCTAGACTTCAGTGCAAATCATCTAGTACATGATTTCTCAATCTTAAACACTTTAATATTTTGGATCAGATAATTATCATTATAGAGGCCAGGGATGGTGTACCTTATAAGTTATTTAGCAGCATCCCTGGCCTTTATCCCTACATGCCAGTAACAACCTCTATCCATGAACTCAAGGCCATCAAAAATTTCTCTAGATATCACCAACTGTCCTGGAGTGAGAGCTGGGGGTGGATCATAACACCTCTCTTCCACTGAAAGTCATTGATTTAACATAATAGACTCTGTCCCATTATATCATTCAATATTTATGCACACCTGATTTTGGAAGAGGGAGAAAAATTGACATATAAACAATCATTTTCAAAAATCAGTGGAGGCCCATGGAGAATGCAACAAATATTTTGCATTATATAAGGCCATCAAAATATTCAACTTCAAGGATGTATGCAAGCATTTTTGAACACCAAACATCTGAAAACATGTAGAAAACAAGTATCAGCTTTGTGCCAAGAAAGACAAAGCTGCATGTATAAAAAAGACAGTCTCTTAATAGCCTGCAATATAAGACACTTCACAGTAACCAGTTGAAAAATGAAGATAAAACCTTAAATAGAGACAGATTGATATGTAAAGAAAAAGAAGGAGTAGAGGTTAATGAATTATTTCTAAATCAATATAATGTAATAAAATTCTCTCTTCTGTGAAAATGTGAAATTTGCATTTATGCCCAGTGAAATATAGATGAACTGTGATTGTGCTTATTACACCTGTCACAGAGAAAAAAATCAGGGCACATTATCTACTAGTTACGTTTCTTCAAAACTGATTAACCTTAATACGTTTTTCCCTTCACTGATATTACAGAGTTTACCGAATATAGGATGTCTTGATTAAAATTGCCCACATCTTAATTCAAGTCATCCCTTTCTCTAACTCATGTATCTCCCATCAGTTCTTTAAATTAACTGTTTAAATAATGGGAATAATGCAATTTCTTAGTCATGATATATTTAAAAACTCAGATAAGGGATCCCCCAAATGAAATTTTCCAGAAAAGTAAGCAGAAGATATTAAAATAACAATGTTTTTGCCCATTAGTATCTATTTAGGATAGAAATTCTTTGAGGGTACAATAGAAGTCTTTGCAAAGACTCAAAGAGAAATTTTGCTGGTGTTCAAAAGTGCTGTGTGCTTATAGTTTAAGACTCCTTCCTACTACTGTCTCTAACTTAGGCATTTTTTTAAAGTTCCATTATTTGATACAGAATCTGAATGGAAACTTTTGTTATGGTTCACTGAGTGAAAGGCTATGTTTTTATTATTTGTGCACTTAGCAACTAACTGAATTTCTCTAACAGTTGCTTTTATTTTGGTATTAAGAAACCAAAAACACCTAATTATCCATTTGTCAGTCCATAGTGTATGAAGAAAATCAACAGATCTTATCTTTTCATTTAGGTCAGATTTACTACTATTGTGGCAAAATCTGCAGGGTGGAAATACTTGGTAACTCATTTTCTTTACAAATCTGCCAGGTAACATGAAGAGTACAAACACGAGGCCAAAGAAGGTATTTTAAGTTGAAGAGATCAGGAAATCTCTTATCAAATTAGTACACTAGTGAGCTCTAAATACATTTCTTTGTAAATGGAGATTTTTGGATTATTAAACATGAAACATACTTGTCTCAATTAAATTGTTTTGAAAAATGCTCCATGAGAACTATTCTTTGCATCTTTATAATAATCTCCAAGGGTGAGTTGGTGGTAAAAGATCAACCAAATAACTTATATGCATATATGCATAACTCATGGACACATACAATAGGGTGTACTGGGTGGGGGGCAGGGGCAGGTTTGAAGGGGTCAATGGGGGGGAAAGAGGGACAGATGTAACATATGTAACATATTCAACAATAAAAAAAATTAAAAATATAGATAAGGGGGAAAAACCCACTTATTTAATTAATAATCTCTTGGTCCTACACTTTTTACAGGGTAAATCTGTGTCTGTTTCTGTACACAGAAAGTATAATATAAAGACTTTCACCCAAGTCATCTTAAGTGAGAGTGGTTGACTCATTATATAACTCAAATCCACTCTACAGTATCTTGAACTGAACACATAATCAAATAACTCTCCATCCCACACTCACACTCACCTTGACTCCAGTCCCTGGGTTAAACTACTTTCTGTTTTGGCTCTCTGAAGGGAAAGCATGTGCTCTGTCCTTCAGAGAAGGGAAAAATAAATTTATTGAAATATGACTGAAATGTTAAATATTCTGCTTGGACAAGGTCAATAACTTTTTTTTTGGTAATTCTACCAAATGTAATACAACTGATTAAACATAATGTACATATACTATTTTAGAAGAGAATTGTTTCTGCCAAGTTTATTTCAATACATAGTAAGAAGAATGTTCTCTAGGTTCACACACACACACACACACACACATACACACACACACACACACACACACACACACTCACACACCACTAACAGGGCTTCAAAGTGTGCCCAATATTCCCATCTCTAAAGGACATGGAAATAGTGAAGACTGAGTTTGTAGAATATTTTTAGAAGTTTCTTTAATTAATTTTAAACAGAGAAACTGTGTGGGGGAATACACATAATAAAGTGATAAATGCCTGTGTCTGTTATAAGAGAAATTGTACTAGGAATAAGTAAGAATAAGCACAAATTTAGTTGTTTTTAGAACCTGCTGAGATTCAGTTCCTTTGCTGCAAATCCAAAAAAGTATGAGACAGAATAAATGTCCTATTTTCTTTCTTCTGCCTGGAGATTACTTTAGTTGAATAGGTGACTTCATCATTTTCTTGCACTTTTTGTAATTCTAGGACAATTGCCAATGGCACATTTTTCTCAACTATTATAAGGCATCAATTCAAATCCTTGTTTACACAAAAATCTCTAGGAGAAATATTTAGCTGAAATATAGTCTCTCTCTCTCTCTCTCTCTCTCTCTCTCTCTCTCTCTCTTTCTATCTCTTGTTTTCTCTCTCACTCTCTGGTCAGTACTCCCTATCAAAATATATTAAGATATTTTTCCAGTGGCAATTAATATGAAATTGCCAACATCCATCATTTTTAATGCAAGTAATATTCATATCCATTAGGGAAATATACGCGAGACAAATACTCAGATTGTTTAAGGTTGCTCTCAAGGTCAATCTTAATGATCCACCAGAAACATTTACAAGCAGCTGAAATTGCTTATAATATTTTCAGTAATCTTCAGAGCATTCTTTAGTAGATAAGTTGCATCTCCATAATTTGAAGTGGCCAACACAAGTTTTGACTCAGAAAGGCCTGGACTAGGTTAAATGAAAGAAAAATATTTGTGGCAAGGGAAGGTCCCAGTGCTCTTTTCCACTAGAGGGTTTGATACACTTCTTTGATTTAGATGATATAGCAATAAATCTTGCACTTATGTTTGTTTATGGAAGAAATCAACAGCATGAGGTTTGAAAGTATTTCACTTCTGAATTTCTAAAGAGGAGTTATCAGTTGAACAAATCTAGAAGAAAGTAAGTTCCAGAACCAGAGCAAATTTCTAAATGGGACAGCAATCCAAATTTCTAACCAATTTTGAAGATATCAGTATATTTCTTGCATGAAATGATCCCTGAATACAGAAGCTTTGAGTAAAAACTAAAGTGAAATTTGAAAGCATGACAAAATATCATTCTCTTATAAAGAAAGTAGACAAAATGCTGACAATTTAGCAGCATAGACATTAGAAAAAAATAAATGTTCTTTCTTTTTAGCGGGTAGGGCTAAAACAAAAAGGGAATTTATGGATTAAATCTCCAAGAAAGTCAAAGAAAAGGAAAGGGCACATATTAATGCTGTCATACAATTTTAAAATAGCACTAGATTAAAAGAACCACTGGGTGTTTTCATGCTTATTTTTTCCATGAAGAAAAGTTGTATCAGCTCTGGTGGTGCAGATCAGATGATTTTAGAAACCACATCCTCATTACTCAGAACCAGATTCCACCTTTCAGTATTTCAGCATTATTAGTTTGTCCCCAATTTCTACCTTTGAAACTACTCAAAGGTCCAGTGACCACTACTGATGCTAATCAGGTCCATCATTTTCATAATCTCAGTGATGTTTAACATGAAGTAGGTCAGGCAAAAGAAGGAAAAGTTATAACTGAGGAGCAGGTCAATGTGTGCTAGAAATATTAAGTTTGCTCTCTCACACACACAAACATTCTATTTTAAAAAATAGTATTTAAATTAGAGTTAAAAATAATTATCTGACGTCCCTTTTTGTTTGTTTGTTTGTTTGTTTTATTTTCAGAGAGGTTGGGAGAGGGGGAGAGAGATAGAAACAGCAATATAAGAGAATCACTGATCAACTTTATCTCCTGCATGCCTCACACTGGGGATCGAAACTACAACCCTGGCATGTACCCTGACAGGGAATCGAACCGTGACCTCCTAGTTCATATGTCCACATTCAGCCATTGAGCCATGCATGCCAGGCTGATTTCCCTTTTCTTAATGCTACTTGCCCAATATTGGTGAATTCTTTGTCCCATTTTGACATTTCTATAGAAGGGCACATACCTAGAAGTAAACATTTCCTGCTTCTCTTTTTGCTTCTGCACTCACTCCTTGCCATGGTACATGTGACTTCTCTGATTTGAGATTGAGTCTACATAAATTGGAAAGAGTATCCAATTTATGTAGACATAATAATTGGGACATAATAGACAAAAGTCACTCCATGGAAAAAAGGACACTTCCCCTCTCTCTTTCCTGTTCTCCTCACACATAAGATAAACTCTAATTCCTTTTTTATTTGTAAGAAGTCCGAGTTGAGTCAGAGCTCCTCTGTAACTTCTTCACCTCGAACTTGGAGTGTGACTTGTTAATTCTGGTGCAGTAAAGAGGCTCTCCTTTGTCTAATCTAGTTTTACAAATGTATTTGCGCTCTATAACCACATAACAAATCACACCCCCAAAATACAGTTGTCATTTCTAATCTTTCAGTTTCTGTGAGTTAGAAAGTCTGACAGGGCACAGTGAGGTTAGGTCAGGCCATCTGTGTTCTATGATGTCTGGGCCACAGCTGGAACTTGAAGATGGTGACTCAAATCTACTGAAGGCCTACTTACTCATGTGTCTTGTAGTTGATACAGGCTGAGACTAGCTTAGCTGCCAAATGGAATATCTATACATGGCTCTTCATGTGATCTGGGCTTTCTTATAATATGGTGGCTGGCTTTTATAGACTAGTGTCTGGAGATAGAGACAGAGAAACAAAGAAAAAGAGAGACAGAGACAAATAGATGATAGATAGATAGATAGATAGATAGATAGATAGATAGATAGACAGACAGACAGACAGGATAGACAGACAGACAGACAGACAGACAGACAGACAGACAGACAGACAGACACTATCCTTTTATTACCTAGGCTCTGAAGGCATACACTATCACTTCCACTAAGCTCTATTGGTCAGAAAGTCACAAGGGGAGGAAACATAGACCATCTACCAGGGGGAGGAGTGCTGGCACATTTTAAGGATAGAATGTGGGATAAGATAAATGTATTGGAAGGGACATCTTTGAAAATCATAATCTTCCCAAAGAACTTATATGATGGATACAGAAATAATGTAGTAGGCTTGGAGGGGGCAGATCTGGGGTGGAAAGAAACAAAAGGGGAAAGGGGGCATCTGTAATACTTTCAATAATAAAAATAAATTTAAAAATAAATAAATAAAATGTACATCTTAAAAAAAATAACACAATCTTTCACCATCAACAATAGAAGGATATTGTGTTTAACCTCAGTTGACTTCTGGAAGAAGAGTAGATCACTAGACTCTCTTAACCTCCAACTATTTTCAGTAATTACTTTAGTTTCATAAGCATGAAATTTCTCAAGAAACAAGGCAATATGCTAGGACTGTTGTCAGCAAACTGCAGCTCGCGAGCTACATGAAGCTCTTTGGCCCCTTGAGTGTGGCTTTTCCACAAAATATTTGTGCTCTATAGCCATATAATAAATCACACCCCCAAAACACAGTTGTCATTTCTAACAACACAGAAACTGGGCGAGTCTATTTTGAAGTGGCATTAGAAGAAGTTTAAAAAATTTGGTTCTCAAAAGAAATTTCAGTCTTTGTACAGTTGATATTTGGCTCTGATGACAATGAGTTTGCCGACCACTGTGCTAAGAGGGAGATATGACAAGAATATTTGTTGATACTAATGTAAGATACAGAATCTGCCTTCATAGATGTAATAATTATTTATGTCATGCATTTCCCTAGTACTTTATATTTTTAAAACTTGTGCATATTAACTATCTTACTTTATCTCTTAAATATTCTTATTATTTTATGTATGAATAAACTAAAATTAGGGTTAGTTTAGGGACTTACCCAATGTTACAGAAGTAATACATAAAAATAGGATTCATATTACACAGAAAATTTTCTATTATTTCTTTATTATCTCATAAAGTCCTTTTCTATCTGATTTTATTCTCTCCCACTAGACTTAAGAGGTATAAATTAATCCAGAAAAAGTAATTTCATTATATAAGAATTCTACTTAAAATAAGGCTATTATAATATTGTGTTTAGTACTGGTTCAATACACTCTCTACTCCTCACATTAAAAAGAAAGAAGACTAAATGGAATAACTAAAGGTAAAAACTGCCAAAGATGAAACTGCCAATAAAGACATGTCAGATAGCAACTAGGATTTTCTTTGTCCTTGGATGGAACTGATTATGTACAAATCTCAAGTAGTGAATATTTTACTTCTTTTAGTGCTTTGTAGACACACCTGGAATGAAGCAGATATTTCACTGATGTGCATTTTAAGAATGCTTGAAGTCTACCCATAGGCAAAAATAAAAACTCAGCATGGTAATATAAATGAAAAGACATCTAATCATTGTCTGGTATTTGTTTTCTAGGATTGCCATAACAAAATACCAAGGCTGGGGAGCTTAAACAAAAAAGATTTATTATCTCACAGTCTGGAGGCTAGAAGTCCAAGACCAAGCTGTTGGTTCCTTCTGAGGTCTCTCTATTTGGCTTATTGATGGCCACCTTCTTGCTGTATATTCACACTGTTTTCCCTCTGTGTGTGTCTTGTTCTCTTAATCTAGTGATCCTTGCAGTAGGGGCCAGTGTAATGATCTCATCTTTACTAATTATATCTGTAATGACCTTACTGACAAATAAAGTCACATTTTTTTCTTTTTTTATTAATTTTTATTAATTTTTATACATATCTCCCCATTGTCCCCCCTCCCTCCCAGGCATACCCCGACCCCCCAGTGTCTATGATCATTGGTTATGTTTATATGCATGCATACAAGTCCTTTGATTGATCACTTATCTACCTCACCTAACTTTAATCTTTCTGCTGTAATTTCACAGTCTGTTTGATGCTTTATGATTTTTGTCCTCCTTCGAATTATCAGTCTACTCCCTTTCTGTGCTCCTGATTCTATTATATTCACCAGTTTATTCTGTTGATCAAATTTTTAATTCACTTATTTTTTAGATTCACTTGTTGATAGATATGTATTTGTTGTTCATAATTTTTTGTCTTTTACCTTTTTCTTCTTCCTCTTCTAAAAGAGTACTTTTCAGCATTTCATATAATACTGGTTTGGAGTTGATGAACTCCTTTAGCTTTTTCTTCTCTGTGAAGGTCTTTATCTGCCCTTCAATTCTGAATGATAGCTTTGCTGGATAGATTATTCTTGGTTGTAGATTCTTGCTGTTCATCACGTTGAATATTTCTTGCCACTCCCGTCTGGCCTGCATCATTTCTCTTGAGAAATCAGCTGACAGTCGTATGGGTACTCCCTTGTAGGTAATGAACTGTTTTTCTCTTGCTGCTCTTAATATTCTCTCTTTGTCTTTTGCTCTTGGTATTTTAATGATGATCTGTCTTGGTGTGGTCCTCTTTGGATTCCTTTTATTTGGGGTTCTGTGTGCTTCCTGGACTTGTAAGTCTATTTCTTTTACCAGATGTGGGAAGTTTTCAGTCATTATTTCTTTAAATAGGTTTTCAGTATCTTGCTCTCTCTCTTCTTCTGGCACCTCCACAATTCTGATGTTGGTACGCTAGAAGCTGTCCCAGAGGCTCCTTACATCATCTTCACATTTTTGGATTCTTTTCTCTTCTTGCTTTTCCAGTTGAATGTTTTCTGCTTCTTTATATTTCAAATTTTTGACTTGATCCTTGCCTTTCTCTAGTCTGCTATTAGGACTCTGTATAATATTTTTTATTTCAGTCAGTGTATGTTTAATTTCTAGTTGGTCTTTTTTTATCTTTAGTTGGATCTTTTCCATCTCCTCTTGGGTCTCACTAAATTTATCCATCTTTTCTAGCATATTCTTGAAAAACCTTATAAGCGTGGTTTTGAACTCTATATCCAGTCATTTTTTTTCCTCCATTTCTTTTGTTTGTAATCCCTTCCCTTGTCTCGGCATTTTCACGATGCCAGGGGAAAACTTCTGTGTTGAATTCAGCTTTATGATACCAGTCGCAAAGCCGCAGAAGCCTCTGTTGAGCTTGGGAGGGATGGAGTCTCAGGGCTTAAGGGACCGCCTTGCCTTCCAGTCGGCCCCGCCCTCCACGGCCCCTGAGTCTGACATGACTGGGTAATGGCTGGAGCGGTCCTTGTGCGTGCACCCGCAATGCCTCTAACCGCTGCCTTTCCAGCTCCCCTGTGCACCAGGACCACAGGAGACTAGGTCCCCAGGGTTTCGCCCAAAACAGGGGCTTAGTGAAGTTAGAAGTGGCACAGTTGGGAGGGTCTGTCTCCCGCCCACTCGTGAAAGCCAGCGGCACAATCAGCAGTCTGTCCTGTGGGCAGTGCCTTGCGCGCCACCAGGCCTTTGATGTTTTGCGGCTCCCCTAAATTTCCATGCACTTCTCCCTTTTCACAGTCCAAACTCCCCCCGTATGAGTTTCGGCTGGATCTGGGGTTTAGTGTCGTAGGATAAGGGGTTCAATGCCTTTGAGAGTCTCCGTTTCCCTCCCGCCAGAGAAAGCCAGCCAGGTACTTTGGCACCCGCTCTCTCCTCGCTCGCGTCTCCGTACCTCAGCTTTTTACAGCTCCTCTGGGTTTCTGTGAGCCCCTCTCTTTCCCTCTAGTTGTAGAACTTCCACTCAGCCAGCTTTCCTGTGGTTCTGGATGATGTCCGTTCTGTCTTTTAGTTGTAGTTTTGAAATTGTTGTGTGAGGCAGCAGTGTAGGTGTTTACCTATGCTGCCATCTTGGATTCCTAAAGTCACATTTTGAGGTATTGAATTAGGATTTCAAAATATAAATTTGGGGAAGTACTCAACTCAACTCATAATAAAACTCCATGAACTATACCACATAAAAATAAATAGAAAAGCTTTGCTAATAACATTTAAGACGGGTGGTCATTCAGTGGTACACTGAAATAACATTCACCATATAGAACAGAGAAGTTGGTGAACAAAAGGCAATGGTGGGGCCATGGTAATCCATTGATTTCCTCAGTGGGCTGAGTTATTGTAAAGGTAAGTGATATCTCTATTTTCTTACTGGGACAAGAGCTAACACAGAAGTATTTTTCTATTACTTTTTAACTTAGCTATCCACCACAATATATTTACTTAGGTTTTCTCTGTAACATCCTTTATGTCTGGGTCTCTATAAATTACTCCAATATATGAAAAACAGGGTCTACTCTGAAAGTTAGTTTCAAAATGATCTGGCTGCTTAATGTGCAAGTAGAACCCACAGATTTATGAATAAACTAGAGCCCTGGTGCACGAAATTCATGCACTGGCAGTAGGGGGGTTGGGTGTCCCTCAGCCTGGCCTGGCATGCACCCTCTCATAGTCTAGGACACCTCAGGGGATGTCTGACTGCCGGCTTAGGCCCAATCCCTAGGGGTATTGGCCAGCATCAGACATCCCTCTTGCACTCATCACCACTGCTGCACTCGCCAGCCCGAAGCCCAGCTTCTGGCTGAGCGGCAATCCCCCTGTGGGAGCATAATGACCACCAGGGGGCAGCTCCTGCATTGGAGCGTCAACCCCATGATGGTTAGTGAGCATCACAGTGACTAGTCATTCTGCTGGTTGTTTCGCCTGTCAGTCATTTTGCATATTAGGGTTTTATTATAAACGCAAATCTTCAGATACCTTTCCAAGTGAATTCAAGAAATATTCTAAAAGGACTGAGAGGAAGGAAAATAAATTTGGGTTCAAGACTATTCCCAAGACTATGGAATTAATAACAATCAGATTTGACTTTAAAATGTTAAAAGATAACTTTAAAATTGATTGAGATAGTATCTATTTTTGAAACATTTATAATTTCATTGTATAAGTCTCTACTTATTAAAAATATAAAAGGAAAAAAGCATCTTACTACAGCTTTCTTTTAATTTTGGCAAAGCCACTCAAGTAAAGAAGTACCTAAATACATTAAATGTTAACAGGAACCTGGCAAATCCCATTTTAAAATGTCTTACTGTGAAAATATAAAACATGAAAATAAAATAACATAATGGATTTATTTTATACTTATCAAAATATTCAATAATTAATAAGAATTTGCCACATTAACTTTATCTATTGTTCTTTGTCTCTTGCATCCCCCCTTTCCTGTCTCCTACCCTTTCTCTTCTCCATCTCTTCCCTGAATTATTCACTGGACTTCCAGCCATCATTTTATCCCTACATACTTCTGAATAGATCTCTAAAAATTATAAAGATTTTCTTATAATCCTCAGTACTGTTACCAAACCTAACAGAATAAAAATAATTTTTTAATGCCATCTCATGCCCTGTACACATTCAAATTTCTAAGATTGTCTCTAAATATGTTCATAGTTGTTCTGTTTGAATCAGGATCTGAGTAAGGTTCTCACATCATAGCCACTTGTTACATTCATTAAAGTGTTTTTGAAAACTGGACTAAAAGTTTTCAGCAATGAGCCCATGAGGTTTGCATGAGGCGTTTTCCTTTTTATCCTGCTTAGAGAAGCTCACAATCAGATCTGTCTTGACTTTTTTCCAACATACATGCTGACCCATTTAGGGCCTCAAGTTGCCCAAATGAGGAAATCTCAAAGAACTGGGGAAGAGAGAAGAGAGAAGTTACAGCAGGACGGGAGAAGCAAAGGGAGATTCTGGACATGATTTATGAAATTTTACTTTTGGGGAGGAGTGGGAGGGGATTTGAACTTTTAAAAAGTAAGTAGGCAAAGAAGAGCTATTGATAACCTTACCTCTACTACATCTACAAAGACTATTTCTAGAATCTGAGTCAAATTTGGAACATTTATTACTAGCAAACTGTTGTAGTAAAATGCTTTATTTCTGTGCTCCTAGAGAGCATGGTGCTTATTGTACTAGGATGTATAGAAGTTTATCCACAGAAGGCAGAGGAAAAAAAAAGCTCTCCTTTCAAGTAAGTCTGTACAGGCATGAAAACAAATATAATTATAATGATAAAACACATAGGCATTTGGGCAGGCAGAATTCTAAGAAGGCCAACTCCCTGGTGTATATATCCTGTATAATCCTTTTCCCTTGGGTACAGGTGATACCTGTGCATATGATGGGATCATCACTCCCTTGATTATATTATGTAAGACCCCATGGTCTCACATAATCCTCAGTACTTATGTTGCCTCTGTAACATCCTTTATGTCTGGGTGACATTATGTAAGACCTCCTTATCTCACAGCCTGAGAGGATTGGAAATCAGAAGCATTGTTGGTGGCCTGGAAAAAGCAAACATTCATGCTGTAAAATGTCCATAGAGGTCATATGGCGAAGAACTGCAGGAGGCTCTAAGAGCTGGGAGCTATTCCTAGCTAACAGCCAGCAGGAAATGGGCACCTCATTCAAGAAACTGTATTCTGCCAAAAAATCTGAATCTACTTCGAGGAGGACCCTGAGTTCCAGAAGAGCGCCTCAGTGTGGCCAACTCTTGACTGCAGCCTTGGGAGACCCTGAGCTTGATGTGGGTACAGTCCAGCTTGCCTGGACTTCTGATTCATGGGAACTGAGACAATAAGCATAGGTCATTTCAAGAAGCCATATTTATGGTAATTTTATGTGTAGTAATAGAAAATAAATGATCAACGCCTATTTATATAGTTGCATATATTTATACATAAGAATAACAGATTACGGGTGAGTCTGGGGTCAAGAGGTAATTACAGTATAATTGTTACAGGTAATATTAGCAACAACTCTTTAAACTTCTTCAACAACTTCCTTGTTGCTAACAAAGCCCAATTTTATTCAACATGTAACCATGCCCCTCGGCAAAGGAGGCAGCAGCCTCACAGAGAGAATCCACCTTGGTCTGAGGCAATCCTGGTGGCCTCAGTGCCCTGGCAATCACTGGCTTAGATGTGAGTGTGGGGGAGTTCTGAGCACTGAGGCTTAAGGAAAAGCCACTGTGAAAAGTTCTCTTCACTTTTAAAAAGTGGCACATAGGAGGAAACCTTTCTTTTTATTCTTCTAGGTTACCTGGTGTGCTGGCTACAACTGTATCATCTACCTTGTGTAGTAAGAGAGTTAGCATAAGAAAACAATAAAAAATGCTGAAGGTGGCAGAACAGAAAAATTAAAAACATGAAGCTATAACCTTGATGATGTCATTGACCTCTTAATTAAAAAAACATGAAGTCACCCTACCATAAGACCTTTTGTTGTTTGAGTTCATAAATAATAAATTAAGCCATTTTAGCTATATTTTCTGTTATTTGCTGCCAAAGTCATTTTAATTTATGTTTCTGTGCAGTATTATACTGTGTGTGTGTGTGTGTGTGTGTGTGTGTGTGTGTGTGTGGAAAGAGCACATACTTGGTTAGTGTTTATTATTAAGACATTGAAATAAATTACCCAAACTTTCTTTCTCTCTTAAAACATTTTAGACTTAACATAAATAATATGAAGGTGGTATTTTATGTTAGAGTAAAGGGACTCTAACATTAAACCCATTCTCTAAGCTAGGTACTATGTTTGATATTATATACATTATCTTACTTATTGCCAATAGTTTTTCAGTGTAGACATCGTATGTAAACTTTCTCTGTGTTCTCTGGACTTTATGCTTCATCACAAGAACACTACATATCCTCAAACTCACCTCCAATTACCCCTCCTTTTCTTGCATTAATTGAAATATGGTTCTCCCCTACAGACAGTGCTTCCTCTTCATCTTTCTCAAGTGACACAGGTAATTTCTCCCTCAGCCCCTACTGATAAAACTACCTGTGGAATAGCTATCCAGCTTAACCTATTTTCTTCCTGCTTAAAACCCCATAAGATTTTATTACCACTATTCATTCTTCCTGTTATGTACCAACCTCCAAGTTCCTTCTCCTCGTTTCTCTTTTCATTTCTTCTTCTCACTTCATCTTCTCACTTATCATGGCTCACTATGACTCCAAAATAATTCCTGTCTTAATTCTTGGTTATTTCAGTATGCCCATAGATAATCCTTCAAATATTCTAGCTCTCAGTTTTTCAACTCCTCTTTTTGAATTTGACCTCCATCTTATCTCACTGGCTTCCTCTTAGAGATCTACCTCACACTTTGTCATCATCAATATCTGCAACCTCTTCACAATCGCAATTCCGTGAATTCCTCTTCTGAGCTCTTCCTCTTTCTAGCTCCCTTCTTTCAGAAATCTTTCTATTTCATTAGAACTTTCAATTTATTGATCCTATCACTATTCAATGTCTCTCACCTCCAAGATTTCCTCTCTTCGCTCCTTACCTGGATTATATTCCATAGTCAATCATTTTAATCACTTCCTAGCATAGATACTCAATTATCTTGCCCATCACTGTTTATACTGGACTTGTTTGACAAAACCAGGAATTTAGGTAAAAATCAATCATCTGTGCCCTTTATAGCTGTACAAAAAAAGAAAAGACTAACCACATTCCTGGTATCCATTTAAAAAATAATCATAAATTCCAAGTGTGCTCTTAAATGCCTCACAATAATACATGGTTCTTTAGCCCCTTTACTCTCTCACAGTGGTAACTGACACCTTCTTTTTGTTTCTCAGACCTCCAACATTTCCTCTCCCATCCTTGTGTATCAACTGATGATTTTGCTTCCTACCAGACAAAAAAATAATTAACTTTATTTCAAGTAAAAGAGGACTAGACAATTCCCCCATTAAAAACAAACCATGAAAGCTGAAAAAAATGTATGAAAGGTTTTTGAAGACAAGGTGGAACTAATAAGATAATGAAGAACTGTGGCAGATAATCCAAGAGGAGAAAATAACTCAGATAACTACCCTCATCCCAAAGATATCTGCCAATGGCAGCATAGGTAAATGCAGTACTCACATCCTCCCACAATCACATCAGAATTACAACTAAACTACAGATGAGGAATGTGAGAAGCTGAACAGCACTTTCAATATCCTTTCTGATCTAGAGAGACAAATGCTGGAAAATAAGTCTAGCCAAGAAGGATAAATCTTGGTAAGCTACACATACTTGGGATTGGGGTGTTGAAAACCATCTATATCATTAAAATAAAGCAAATTCAAAAATAGAAAGGTTTGAATTATTTCAATCTCTGAAACTGAATTATTAAGATTGGTAGTACCTCTAGATGCCTACCAAAAACAAAAACATATCCTTCCTGAAGAAAGCCATCATCCTCAGTAAGCTTTTTAAAAATACTTCTGTATGCAATGTCCAGCATTTAATCAAAACAGTGTGTATATAAGGAGATAATGTCACATTAATAAATCATAATAAAATAATAGTAATAGTAAAGAACAGAAAAATACATATGCAGAAGACTCATAATACAGAGTTATCAGGCTTGTGACATTAAATAACCATGTTTAATAATCTTAATAAAAAACAACATTGAGAATTTTTTAAAAAATAACACTGAAAACTATAAATAACAGAAAAAAATTTTAGGCCTGAAAACTACAATGACCAAAATTAAGAAACCAATGGATGAATTTAGCAGCAGATTAAACAGAACTTTAAAAAATATTTTTAGACATGGCAGCATGAGAAAAACTCGACCCACATGACTGGCTTTGAAGATGGTAGAAAGGAACCAAGGAATGCAATGGTCTCCAGAAGCTAGAAAAACACAAATTTGATTCTCCCTTAGAGCTTCCAGAAACTCAGCACTGACAACACTTTTATTTTAGCTCAGAAAGACCGATATCTGGCTTCTGACCTGCAGTTTTTAAGAAAAGTTCCCCAGCTTCTGGTTAAAATGGTAGCATAAGTAAATGCAGTACTCACATCCTCATACAACTACATCAAAATTACAACTAAACCATAAAACAACCATAATTGAGAACCACCTGAAATCGACCTGAACAAAAGTCCTACAACTAAGGATATACAGAAGAAGCCACTTCGAGACTTGGAACAGGCTGGCCCTACAACCACATGTGGTAGATAAAAATCCGGAGAGACATCTGGGCTATAGAGGTTCCCCCTGAAGACAAGAGGTCCCAGCCCAGGGTTCCAGTGCCAGGAAGGTTAATACACATAACTTTTGGCTGAGAGGAGTGCCAGGCATTCCTCTTAAAGGGCCCATTCCTGGACTTATTTGGACACACTCCCTCTGAGCTCCGGCTCTGGGGCAGCAGCTTGAAAGAAACCAGAAACATTCAGGGAGGAACTGAATTGTCTGGTTTCAGGGCAATAACTGTGGGAGAAGCTTTCTCACTGACAAAAGTGCTGGCAGAGGCCATTGTTCATCTGCTGAGCTTTATCCCACAGAACCAACACGTGGGCACCATATCTGAATCTCCATCAACCTAGCTAATACTATTGGCCCCACCCTGGTGATTCCCTGAGACTCACCCCACCCCATCTGTGGGTTCACCCAAGCATACCAAGTGGCTTTTCCATACAGCCTGTCTTGGGTCATGCTTCAAAATTTCCTAAAAATTTCTTAAACAAGCAGTATTGGCCTCAGCAAGCCCCATATACCTTGTGAAGTAGCTCTAGGCCCAGCACAAGTGGCAGCCAGCTTTGGTCCATAGCTTGGTCTCACCTGGGAACCTCCAACCCAAGTAGCAGCAATCTGAAAATTACTTTGTAGCTCATAGCAGGTGATCCCCAGCAAGGAACATGTGGTCGTGCACCTTCCTGGAGGTCCTAGAGCCAGAGAGCCAGTGAACACAATGAGCAGCTTAAGCCCATGTAGAAGCACCACTAACCAACTCCACAAACAATACACTCAAAGGAAAGATTCAGCGAGCATCAAGGGCCACTGAAGCAAGTCTAGCTCTGAGGGTCAGCCCCTGCACAGTTGTTCTTCCACCATGATTGGGCCAGTCCTGGGGTAAATCCCTCTCACTGATGTGCCAACAGCAATCAAGACTCAAATACAGCAGGAAGGTGCACACAGCCGACATGCCAGACATGACTCAAATGAAAAAACAAAACTCCAGAAAAATAACTAAACAAAATGGAGATAAGCAATCTATCAGATGCAGAGTTAAAAACACTGGTTATAAAGATGTTCAATTAACTTAGGGGGAGAGTAAATGAATTTAGTGAGAACTGCAACAAAAAGATAAGAAACCTCTTTGAAAGAACCAGTCAAAAAGAAGAAAACTAAAATAAAGCATGCATTACAGGGGATCAAGAGTAGAATACATGAAATAGAGAACTAAATCAATGATTTGGAAGCTAAGGAAATAGAAAACACCTAATTAGAACAACAAAAAGAAAAAAAATCCAAACAAATGAGGATAGTATAAGGACCTTCTGGGATAACTTCAAGTGCACCAATATTCGCATCATTGGGGTGCAAGAAGGAAAAGAGAGAGAGATCAAGGAATTGAAAACCTATGTGAAAAAATAATGATGGCAAACTTCCCTAATCTGGTGAAGGAAAGAGACATGCAGGTCCAATAATCACAGATGGTCCCGAACAAGATGAACCCAAAGAGACCCACACCAAGACACATTATAATCAAAATATTAGTTTAAAGAAAAAAAGAGAATCTTAAAAGCAGAAAGAGAAAAGCCCTGAGGCAGCAGCTTGAAAGAAACCAGGAACATTATTTATCTACAAAGGAGCTTCTAGGAAGCCAGGTGATTTCTCAACAAAAATTTTGTAGGGCAGAAGGTATTGGCAAGAAATAGTAAAAGTGATGAAAAGCAAAAACTTACAAGCAAGATTACTCAGCAAAGCTATTATTTAAAATCTAAGGGCACATAAAAAGCTTCCCAGACTAGTAAAACCTAAAGGAGTTCACCACCACCATGCAATATTACAAGAATTGTTAAAGGATCTTCTTTAAGAAGAAGAAGGGAGAAAATATCAAAAATATCAATAATAAAAAAGCAATAAATAAATTACGTATCAACAATTACCTTAAATTAAAATAAATTAAATGCTCCAATCAAAAGACATGTGGAGGCTGAAGAGATAAGAAAACAAGACCTACATACACTGTCTACAAGAGACGCACTTCAGATCGAAGGATACACACATAGTGAAAGTAAAGGGAAGAAAAACGAAAATTTCAAGAGAATGGAAACAAACCAAAGAGATAGAATAGCAATACTTATACAAAATAAAATAGACTTAAAATAAAGGCAATAATAAGAGACAAGAAAGAACTCAGCAATTCTACTTCTAGATATTAATCCAAAGAAACAAAGAACACTAAATTGAAAAGACATATGTATCACTATGTTCACTGTAACATTATTTATAACTAGAGGCCCAGTTCACAAATTGGTGCATGGGTGGGGTCTGGCAGACCCACTCCAATTGGGGCCAATTGAGGAGGCTGACTTGGGGGAGGGGCCACAGGCAGTTGGCCAGCTGACCTTGTCCCCTGGTCGAACTCCTGATTGAAGAGACAATTGCATATTAGCCTTTTATTATATAGGATAGCCAATATATGAAAGCAACCTAAATGTCTATCAATAGATAAGTGGATACAAAAGTGGTACATACATACAATGGAATATGATTCAGCCACCCACATCAAAAATGAATATATTTTGCCATCTGCAACAACATGGATGGACCTAGAGTATATTTTGCTAGTAAAATAAATCAGGCAAAGAAAGACAAGTACCGTCTGATTTCACTTATATGTGGAATCTAAAAAAGCAAAATAAGTGAACAAACAGAACAGAAACAGACTCATAGATACAGAGAACATTTTGACAGTTGCCAGATGGAAGGGTGGTTGGGGAGAATGGGTGAGAAAGGTGAAAAGATTAAGAAGTACAAATTGTAGTTACAGAATAGTCATGGGGATGTAAAGTACAGCATAGGGAATACAGTCAATAATATTGTAATAACCATGTATGCTGTCAGATGTGTATTAACTTTATTGGGGTGTTCTCTTTGTACGTTATATAAATGTGTAATCACTGGATTGTACACCTGAAACTAATATAATATACATCAACTGTAATTGCAAAATAGACAGACAGAAGAAAATCTACCAAAACAAGTAGGAAATATATGGATAGAAAAAATATTTTTTTTAAAGAAAAAGAACCTATCTATAATACATGTACTTAAAGTCACAAAAGGGAAAGCAAAATAGGGCAGAAGTAATATTTAAAAAAGGTAATGACTAAAAATGTTCTGAAATTGGTAAACATTATGAAACACAGATTCAAGAAGCACTGCAAGCCACAAGCAGTATTAATTTTTTAAAAATAAGTACATCATTCTAAAACGTTGAAAGCTAAAACCAGAAAAATTTTACAATCATGTAAGAGGCAAAATAGATGAATCTGAAAGGAAAAAGAATTAGACTGCAGGAGACTTTTCAACAGAAACAACAGAAGTCAGAAGACACAGGATTAATATCTTCAATGTATGGACACAGAATGCTACACTCAAAGAACACATTCTTCAAAAGTGACGGTTCAAGAAAGATATTTTCTGACAAAGAAAAATTGAGAAAATTTAGCTCCAGCATACTTGAACTAAAGAAATTCAAAAAATGTATTTTTCAGACAGAGGGAAATGAAACCAGATGGAAGCTCAGAAATCCATGAAGAAATGACAAGCAATAAAAATGATAAACATGTGTAAAGATTTAAACGGATATTGTTTCTGAAACATAATAAAAGTAGAGTATAGTGGTATTTAACCAATATATAGGTGAGTGTATATACACACACACACGCACACACACACCCGCACACACACACACATATACATATGTCTAAGTATATGTGTTTGTGTATTTGTTAAGAAAGTGTGTGTGTGTGTGTGTGTGTGTGTGTGTACACATAAAGACAAAAATACCCAGATAAGCCAGGAAGGGAATAGATACAACTTAAAGTGTTATAATGTCCTTGCATTGCTTGAGAAGAGTGTAAAAGTATTAAGTATCCTTATATGCCAATGATGGATGATGCAATTTCTAGGATAACCACTAAAAGAGAAATATAAGATTATACTCAGACTAATTGAGATCAAATGATAAAAATAACCCAAAAAAGGTAAAAATGTGTGAAAAGTGGAGCATTCACTAGAGTTAAAAGAAATGAAATAGTAATATGGTGAATTTAAATCCCAATCTATCAGTAATACATCATTTACTAAATGTCCCTATTTAAAAAGAAGTTCAGACCCAACACTATGCTGTTAAAAAAAATATTTATAGCCAAGGCCGATTTGGCTCAGTGGATAGAGCGTCAGCCTGGGTCCCAGTTTGATTCTGGTCAAGGGCATGTATCCTGGTTGCGGGCACATCTCCAGTAGGGGACATGCAGGAGGTGGCTGATTGATGTCTCTCTCTCTCATCGATGTTTCTAACTCTCTATTCCTCTCCCTTCCTCTCTGTAAAAAATCAATAAAATATATTTAAAATATATATGTATATATATATTTATAATATAAAGATATAGAAATGTTAACAAAGGTATCTTTTTAATTTGAGGCTCTGTCATAAGTGCACGAATATTCATGTAATTGACTTCTTATACCAGTTCTCTATATGTCAAAACACATAATCAAACAAAAAGAAAAATATTTCAATTGCCTAACAATTTGACCTAAAACTTACATGTACTACAACCAATGACTGCAGAATATTTTATTTTTAAAAAACTCTAATATTTAAGAAATTTCAACTTAAAAGTTTCAAATACAGAATAGCATTCTCATATAACTCCCATATACGTTTACCCAGATTCCCCTATTGTTAACATTGTATATAACTGCAATAAAGGTGCACAATACCGTTAACTTCCTCCTTTTAATAAAAAAAAATGGTATTAAAAAAGAAAATAAGATCTGGGTGCTGGATGTGTACCCTGCTACTGGGTTGTCATTATATCTAGATCCTTTAGTGAAAAGAGTTAAGAAATATACTTATGTTTACTGCCTCATGTATATAAAAATGCATTCATACTGATTTCTCTAACTCTAATCCCATACCATAGAATTCATTCTCTTTCCTTTTAGCATATGTATAACTTCTTTTTTTAAAAAATGCTTTTTTAAAATATGTTTTTATTAATTTCAGTAACAACAAAAAGAAAATAACAGAAAGAAGAATTATCCTAAGTTTGGAATTAAGAATTACATCTCTAAAAATATTCCTTTGATCAAAGAAGTTAGAGTGAAAATTTAAAAATATTTTGCATGAAATTACAATAAAAGTACAATCTATCAAAATTTGTAGCATGGCCAAAACCGGTGTTGCTCAGTGGATAGAGCGTCGGCCTGCGGACTGAAGGGTCCCGGGTTCGATTCCAGTCAAGGGCATGTATCTTGGTTGTGGGCACATCCCCAGTGGGGGACGTGCAGAAGGCGGCAGATCGATCTCTCTCTCTCATCGATGTTTCTACCTCTCCTTCCTTTCTGTAAAAAAATCAATGAAATATATATTTTTTAAAAAATTTGTAGCATGTAGGAAAGCTATGCCTAAAGAGAATTAAATGAATATATTACAAAAGCCATATTAAGATTTGTTAAATTAAGTAAAAAGAAAATAGCAAACTAAACTTAATGAAAGTAGGAAAGAAATCCAGAAAAATAATAAAATGGAAAACCAACTAGTAGACAAATTCAATAAGGCCCAAAGCTTATCCTCTGAAATTAACAAAATGTATCAATTCCTGGTAAAACTGATCAAAAAATAAAGCACCAATATAGTATATGTAATATGAAGACTGAAAAAAATGACATTATAGGTTCTATAATATTTAAAGATTAGAGGCTCAATGCATGAAATTCACGTACTCGGGGCGGTGGGGAGTGAGAAGGGGAGGTCCCTTAGCCTGGCCTGCACCCACTCGCAGTCTGGGGTCATGAGTCAGACATCCTTAGTGCTACTGCAGAGGCGGGAGAGGCTCCTGCCACCACCACTGTGCTCACTAGCCATGCCCAGCTTCTGGCTGAGGGCATTCCCCTGTGGGAGCACACTGACCATCAGGAGGCAGTTCCTGCATTGAGCATCTGCCACCTGGAGGTCAGTGAGTGTCATAGCACCTGGTATTTCTGCCATTCAGTCAATTTGCATATTAGCCTTTTATTATATAGGATTATAAAAGATTAATATGAATTTTATTGCTTCATTTGAAAAATGTTAATAAATTACACTAATTGATACTTAAACAGAAATAAGAATAAATTTAAAATCTGAGTAATCCCACAAATAGTAATGAAATTGAACCCATAAACAGAAACCTTCCCACAAAGAGGACTTCAAGACCAGATGGCTGCATCTATATTCTATCAAACATTTAAAAAAGAAATAATGGCAGTATTATAGCTCAGTTAACTATTTTACTGAAGATTAAAAAAAGAAACACTTCAAAACTCACTATAAGATATGAGTGTAACCTTGATACCAAATGACAAAGACATCTATCAGAAGAAAATTGCTGTATAGGCAAACATTTCTTGACAACATTAGATGCAAAATTCCTTTTAAAGGGGGCAAATATAACCCAGAAATATGGAAGGTAATAATAAAATCACAAGTGGTGATTATTCCAGAAATGCAAAATCAATTTAACCTTTAAGAATAAGTCAAGATAATTCATTATTTGAACAAAAGAGAAAAATTTGATGGTTTCCAAAAAATGATTAAAATGTTTTTAATAAATAAAATACAACATCCATTCAAGATTAAAAACTCTCAACAAATAAGACTAGAAAGGTATTTTCTTAATCTATTAAAGAAAACCCACAGGAAACATTATAACCATCAGTAAAATGTTGAAAAGTTTTCCTCTGGTAAATGACATAAAATAGAAACCATGCTTATATTCAATATTTTGCAGAAAATTCTAGCAAGTGCAATAAGGCAAGAAATAAATTAAAAGAAATAATCATTGAAAAGAAAAATACCATTATTCATTACAATATATGATATATATGCAAAAAAAGTCTAAAAGAACTTATATATAAATTACTCAAATTATGAATTACTAGAATATAAAATTATATAAATATTTCTATATGCCAAAGATAACCCATTAGAAAATGAAAATTGTAAAAACACTCCATTGATAATAAAGTATAAAAATTACATGCCTAGAAATAAATCTGATGAAAGATATATAAGACTATTAATACAGAAAATTAGGAAACATTTTGAGAGATATTAAAAAAAAGCAAGTTAATGAAAAGTTATACCAAATCTATAGAGTGGATAACACAATTTTGTAAAGATGTCAATTTTTCCCAAATTGACCCATAAATTCATAATGGGTCAATTAAATTCCCATATGCTTTTGAAATTTAAAAATTAATTTCAAATTTATACTTAAATATATAGCCAAACATTTAAAGAGCAAAAGCCATGGTAGGAAGACTTTAAAACAGATCATACTGCCACGTTAATTTGGACAGAGTGGTATTGATTAAATGGAAATGCACAGACTAATACCATGGGCCAAGAAACCTACTTAATCATGTAAAGATACTAATTTGACACTTTGGAGATGTGGAAAAGAAATGATCTTTTTAGTAAGTGGTGCCAAGAAAATTAAAATTCCTTATGGAAAAAAAAAAACTTTTTTAATTCTAACTTCGCACCATACTCAATTCCAGGTCAGTTTACAAATCTACCACAGGCGAGGAACATCCCTACACCTTCCAGAGGACAGCCTCTCTTTTCTTTAACCCGGCCTAGGAAATGCTTTCTTACCGAACGCAGGAAGCCCTGTGCATCGAGGCAAAGACTGACCCAGTGGGCGGCAGCAGTCCCCGCTCTTCACCCCTGGGCTTTCACTTACACGTATCCAACCGCAGTCCAAAAACGTATTAAATGGAAACTCCCCCCAAATGAACCAGTCATCCGTTTTCCATGGCGCACCACGCTGAACAGCACCAGGACACCTCACGCCATGCAGCTCCGTCCTGCGGGGATGTGAATCCTCCTCCCCTTGTGGCAATGTCACCTCTAGACAGATATTCCACAAAAATGCCCCTCCCCCCCAACACCTCCTCCCCCCTAACACCCCTCCAACATCCCCCCAACACACACACACACACACACACACACACACACACACACACACCATGTTTACAGCAGCCTAAGCGCTCAACACCAGAAGCAATGCGCACACCTCTCGGCTACAGGTGGGAAATCAACTTATGGAATCCAATGTTCTCCAGAAACATACCAGCTTTTAAGCATTTTGTAACACTGAACCGCCGTGTTATCATCCAGGGTCGAGGTGGCTTGGGGGGTGAGGGTGGGGGGTAAGAGTTAGGGAGGAGCAGGGGAGGGTTCTGGGCGCCCCGTTGTCTGTTGCGGGGCCAGGAGGACAGCCGCGCCGCCTTCAGACGCTAATGACTTGCGGAGCTGCCGCCGCCGCCCTGTGGGCTACTTTTCTGCGGGGTCTTCCCAACCATCACGGTTTTCCAATGGGAAGCGCTGGGAAGAAAAGGTCAGACTCACCACCACCCCGGCCGTGGTCCTACCGGCGACTTCTCTCATTGAACCGCTGACCCTTGACCTGAACGGGTTTGCACTGGAACGGTCCACTTAGAAAGGGGTTTGTGTTTTGTTTTTGTCCCCCCTCCCCCCGCCCAATAAACACAGCCCACCGGCCCTTCACCTCCTTCACCTGGGGGTCCACATCCGGGATCCCGCCAGCTGCCCGTGGAAAGAGACAGGGCTTTCGCGTTCCCCAGCGCAGGTTCGCCACCCGCGATGGGCCTCACTGTTTTCCATCCGGGGCTGGCGGAGTCTGCATTTTCCAAGTACCCGTTGCAGAGTCAAAAGTTGTGCATGGATTTTGCACTGGATGGGAAATCCGAAACTTCCCGCATTGCCTGAGAGTCAGCTAACTGAACTGTCCCCTCGCTTCACACTGTGGCTAATGCCTGCCTGGGCCCACCCTGAGCTCTAAATGCCCTCCCTGCAGGCCTCCTCCAAAGCACCCCTCTGGAAACTCTCCTGTCTCACCCACATCCTCAGTAGTTTCCTCTCGAATGCATCATTTTCATCGACAGCATTCAGAAATTATTTGTACTACTATTGAAAAAAATAGATACATTAGATGGATACTGAACATTACCTTACAGGTCCTTGACCAGAAAATTCCATACTGGCTGATTAAGGTTATGTTTCTGGAAGAGATTGGAACTACAGGTATGAAATCTCGGTTTGGTATCCTGGGCTTTTTGCACCAGGGATACTATTTGCGGCCTCTGCTTTCAAGCAAGGGCTCACTACGTCAGGGGCATAGAAGCCAATACTGTGGCACCAGATTCTGAGAGGGAGAGAAAAAAAAAAGATTTATTGTAAACTCCACCAGCAAGGACATAAAAGGTAAAGCTCAAATCTGTCTCCCCATCCCAGTTCAGAGTGATATTTATTTTAAAGGGAGGGGACTCTCTTTCCTTTTGTTTGTTTGTTTGTTTGTTTGTTTGTTTTAATCCTCAACCAAGGATATTTTTTTCATTGATTTCTAGACAGAGTGGAAGGGGGTGTGGGGGGGCAGTGACAGAGAGAAACACTGAAATGAGAGAGACACATTAATTGATTGCCTCCTGCACAGAACTAAGCCTGCAACCATGATACAACAAGGTAAGTGCCCTTGACCAGAATCAAACCCTGGACCCTTTAGTCTGCAGGCCAATGCTCTATCCACTGAGCCAAACCAGCTGGGGCCAGAATGAGATTTAAGGGGTTGAGGGAAACAGGCTGGTCTGTGGAAGCGCTGGCAGGGCAAGTTTCAGTTGGAGAACTTTGGAACTTGACCATTTCTGGTAAGATGTGGTAAGAGACTTTAGCATTGAATCTTCCTGGACAACAAACTCTTAGCTTCTGAAAGGGATCCTTTAGTTCAGTGGTTCTCAACCTTCCTAATGCCTCGACCCTTTAAGACAGCTCCTCATGTGGTGATGACCCCCAACCATAAAATTATTTCCATTGCTACTTCATAACTGTAATTTTGCTACTGTTATGAACTATAATGTAAATATCTGATATGCAGGATGTATTTTCGTTGTTACAAATTGAACATAATTAAAGCATAGTGATTAATCACAAAAACAATATGTAATTATATATTGTGGAATATTTATTTCTAATTACAAATAAATGAAATTTTTTGTCTTGAATCATGGTGTAGCATGAGTAACAACAGTAAACTACATTGCTACACTTTGCTACACCGAGGAGCAGTCTGTTGGTTCCTAAGACCATGGGAAATATGTGTTTTCTGATGGTCTTAGGCGACCCCTGTGAAAGGGTTGTTTGACCCCCAAAAGGGGTCGAGATCCACAGGTTGAGAACCACTGCTTTAGTTCCTTAGGGTGGGTGGGGTGGAGAGGGGTTGAAACTTTGGTTCCAGGTGTTACTGGAAGTCAGAAGTCCCCCCTCTACTTAAGCTTGTTCTGTTGTCTCTGCAAAACAACTCAGTATCTTGTTAGGAACAGAATAAGACCATTTTGAACTGTTTCTGCAGTTACACCTGTGCGTTTGTTTCTTTAACACTATCAAAATACGGCTTCATTTAAAGTTTCTCTGAACGCCACACTTTCCCCCGAAGCCCTATAACAAGTCCTTTTTTTTTTCTTTGTGAACCCTGAGGACTGAGAAGGGCTCTTGAAGGCTAACTTGGCTTTAAAAAGGGGGGGGGGGGGGGGTGTGGGGGAACCTAGCAGTCATTTCTGCACATGGGACTTCTCAGCAAACTGCACTTGTCAGAGAAGCCTCTGCACTAACCTGCCTACCTCTGTGCTATATTAAACTGTTTGCCAGAGCTGGGTTCCTGCAATCTGAGCCAGCCTTTACAAAGAAATTTCTGGCATCCTATTTCAATGGAAACTTTCCCTATCCAATCAGAGCTGTGCAGCTCCAACCAATCAAAGCAGCTCTAAAAAAAAAAAATGATGTTGTTTTCCTCACAAACTTATGCTCTATTTTTCCAACTGTTCTTTGCACTCAATTCAGGGAAAGTTAGTTGCCTCTCCTTTCATGCTCCCCTAAATACCCTCTCACCCGGCCTTTTCCTCCATCACTCCAGAAAACTCTTCTCTTGTCCTGGTCACTAATGACCTCCCTATGACCTTCATTCTCATTTTGTTTGACTCATTTGAAGGATTGGATAAAAATGAGCCTTCTCTCCTTGACATTTCTTTCTTCCACTGGCTTCCAGAGAGCCCCACTCTGGTTTTCCTACCACATCACAGATGGGCTTCCCTTCTTAGTTTACTTTTCTGTCTTTCTCTTTTTCTAGACTGCTTAATGTTCAAACTGAGTCCTAGTTTCTCCACCTTACATTCATTCCCATGTGATCTCATTCAGTCTCATGGCTTCAAATACCTTCTATATGTCGACAGCAGCTCAAATTTAAATCTCCAACCCAAACCTATTTTTTGAACTCCAGACTAATTAATCCAACCACCTATTTTATATTTACACTTGGATTTTGACGTTTTAAATGTAATATTTCCAAAGCTGAACTTTTTATTTGCTCCACTGAATTTTTCCCTATCTCAAAGGCAATTCCATTCCAGTTACTCAAAATGAAAGTCCTGATTTCTCTCTTTCACTGAAACTCCACGTTTAATCTATTAGGAAATCCTATTAGGCTCACTTTTAAAAAATCACCTGGAGCTTGACAAATTCTCCTTCTCTCCACAGGTGCCATTCTGTTCCAAGCTGCCATCATCTCCCACCTGGATTACCTCAGGGGACCCTTAAAGGTCTCTTGCCTCTCCTTTATCTTCCTCAAACTACTCAAAAATGGCATCCAGAGTGATATTTTAAAACTATATTTCACATTATTCCACATATCTGTTGAAGCCTTTTCAATGGCTTATCATCTATAATAATAAAAGGGTAATATGCTAATTAGACCAAACATATTACAGATGTCATTCTGAACATCTTTCCTGACGAAGCCAGGGCCAGAAGGAAGTCAGGTGTGGTCCCAGGTGCCTGTGGGTGGCCCAAGGGAAGCCAGCCTGAGTCCTGGGTGCCAGAGGGAAGCCAGTGCCAGCAGCTGGGGGAAGGAAGGCCTACTCTTGCACAAATTTTCGTGCATCGGGCCACTAGTTTATATATATAAAAGCCTAAGTGACAGGCTGACCAGCCAACCAGCCAGTAGCTATGAGATGCAATAACTACCAAAGGGCAGATGCTCAATACAGAAGCTGCGGAGCTGCAGTGACTTGGCAGGTGCAGTTCTCAGGTGACGCACCTGGAACCAGAGAGGAGGGACCCTGATTCCAGGGTGCATCACCCGAGAACTGCCCTCTCGCAATCTGGGACTCCTTGGGGGATATCAGAAAGCCAGTTTCAGCCCTATCCCTGCAGGCCTAGCTGATGAAACCCACTGGTGCAAGAATCCATGCACCAGGCCTTTAGTCTTAGAATAAAAGCCAAAGTCCTTAAATACTAATGATTTGCCTACCCTTACTTCTCTGTCTTTATCAACCTGATACTCCCCATACCTATAATGGCTCCTGTTGCTGCCCACACATACCATACACATCAACCTTCCAGGGCCAGTGAATTTGCTGTTCTATCTGCCAGGAATGAAAATATCCAGATATCTCAAATTATTTTCCTCACCTACTTCAGTATTTGTTGGTATTTAATCTTCTCAGTGATTCTTACTCTAACCTTCTATTTCAAATCATAACCCCCTTCTTTCCTTAACCTTATTGTGCTCATTATAGCACTTACATACTAAATAATCCATATTTCCTTATTATGTTGTAATATATTATCTGCCTCACTCACTAAAATGTAAGGTCACAGGACAGCAAATTGCATCTGTTTTGTTTGTTGATGTATTCCAAGTAGCTGATACATGGAAAGTATATAATAAATACTGTTAAATAAATTAATAAATTTGTGTGTTCAAGATATAAACCTCAAAGCTTTTATTATGTTTTATGAATACATTCAAGGATGAGAAAAGCCACTGGAAAATTATGAGCCAGTGAACTTTTTTTTCAAAGCAAAATTTAGAAAAACAAAACTGAAATTGATTTTTAGGAAGATTGGAATAAGCAAGGTCTGATCGTTCAAAAAAATAAAAAGTTCCATTAGCTGAGCATGGATAAGAGATCTCTTTATTTTCCCCAGAAAATAATGCTCTATACTCTGTCACAATGAGGCAGGAAAGAATACTAAATAGAAAATTGTAGGGGGGGAAGAGGGAACAAAAGAAGAAAATGGTAGCATACCACACAATCATGGAGCATTAAATAAGTGGGAATAGGGAAATTTCCATCATCCCTCACTTTATAAAAAACGAAAGCCTCCAATCCTGATGTGATGTGCTGGCCTCACCCACAATCTTCTCGCTGATTATGCCAACCTAATGCATTTGCTAACATCATTTCTCTGGACTGTAGGATGTAATATTTTATCTAAAACTCAAAATCTAGACAATTTACCTTCATGATCACTGGCATTCACACACACACACAGCTATTTTATAAAAACATATTCCACTTTACGGTAGATATTTGGAAATAAATGATAGGAAGCAAGCATCCTATAACCTCAGAACTCTCAGACCTGTTAAAAATCCAGGCAGAATGCTTAGTGAGCCTAATGGGGTGTAAGTAGGGGAAGGTGAGTGACTGTGAAAGATGAAGGAAGATTTCACAGAGGAGCTGTCATTTGGTTGGGTCTTGAAAGATGACTAGACTATAACCAGCTACAAAAGACAAGAGCTGCATTATAGCATTATTTAAAGTAAGCAGAAATTGGAGACAACCCAAACGTTCATTAAATAAAGAAGCCATTCACAAAATAAAATATATATATATATCATATGATTCCATTTAGATGAAATATCCAAAATTGGCATATCTATAGAGATAGAAAGTAGATTAGGCATTGCCTAGGGCTTATGACTGCTAGTGGGTACAAATTTCTCTATGGGGAATAAAAATGTTCTCCAAATAGACATGATGGTGTTTGTACACTCTGTGAATTTACTAAAAATGCTTTAAACAGGTAACTTATATGTTACATGAACTATATCTCAATAAAGCTGTGTTGTTTTTTTAAAAAAAGACAATATATCTTTTTCAAGTACCGTATATATTCAATATTACTTTGAATTATAGGTGTACAGCATAGTGGTTAGACAGTCATATACTTTACAAAGTATTCCCCCTGTTATTCCCAGTACTCACCTAGCACCAGGCATTATTATGACAATACTTTTGACTATATTTCCTATGCTTTACTTTACATCCCCATGGCTATTTTGTAACTGCCAATCTGTACCTTTTAATCCTTTCACGTTTTTCACCCAGTCCCCCAACACCCATCCCCTCTGGTGACCATTAGTCTGTTCTCTGTATCTATGAGTTAAGACAGTTATTTTACACAAAAGAAAAACTTTATGCTGAAACTTGATTGAATAAAAGAGCACAGCAAGCAGTACCCGCTGGCGAAGAATAAATATATGGTGACAGAAGAGAAGCGGGGGAGAGATGCACCATTGGCCTCACCTTTGAGTTGATGAGATTTATGGCCAACATGGAGACATCACACATCTTAAAGCAGAGTGTGTCATGTGTGTGTGTGTGTTTGGAAATAAAAAAAAAATTGGCAGCAATTTGAATGAGGATCTGGGAGGAAAGACCAGTAAGCGAGAATTAGACAGTCATTCAATCCTTAGTTAACTGTGACTGATATAAAAATGGAAATTAACACGAAACTCAAGTACCCTGAAATCTGCACTTCTGGGAAAAGGTACACCTACATTATGAGTCACGTGTAGTGTTGGTATTTACAATTTTCATGAATATGCAAATCTTTCATTGAGCTTACATGACTAATGTTTGCAAATATAAACGATATTTTAACAAAGGTAAATAATCATAACCAAATGTATACATTTTTATATGAGCTATATATGAATGTATATAATGCATGTTAATCAGACAATGGAGAGCAACAATAAAGTCAGGTTGTCTGTAAGGGCACCACATACCAGCAATCACCAAAGTCCTGGAACATGAGTTCTCTGGGATTTCTACTGGTGTGGCAGGATATTAACAATGATGATAAGAAAAAGAATTGGCACAAAATACAGCAAATACCAGTTTTCTCAAAAGCAGATTTCTCAAAGTAGGTTTGTGAACCATTTGCATCCTAGTTTGTGCATATTTGAAACTTAGATTTCTGGGTCCCTACTGAAATATAATGAACTAGGATTTGGGGAGGTGATGGGAATTTGCACTTCAATAGGTTGCTCAGATGGTTCTTCTCCCCTAAAGTTTCAGTAACTCAAAAAAGATTTAGAAAGGAGATTGCTGAAGGTGACAATTATTTAGAGAAATTCATTTCTATCTGAATATTCCTACAAAGGCAGTCCTCATCCAAATTCATCTTGTGCATCAACTATGTCTCCCCTCACCGAAATGTGGCCCCCACAAGACACTGAAATGTTAACTAGGCATGTTAATGTCACTTCATACCTAGTAGACACCCAAGAAGTATTTATTTAATGAACAACTTGATGAGGCTACATGCTTGTGTACATGTATATCACAATATGTATACACATAACAATTATAGAAATTAATTTTATATGCAAACTTTCTATTTAGAGAAAATTCACACTAGGTTCTCCTTTAGTATGTCATGTAATATTCCTATTTTGCTTGAAAGTGGGTGCAGTGCCTATAAGCTAAAGACAGTGAGGAAACAGGCTCTCTTTACTGTGATTGAATCAATGTGCAGCTCTCATTTTGTAGTCTGACTGCATTTGTCCTTCAGAAAACTAAAAGCAAGCATGCTCACAAAGAGAGGGCAGCCAATTAATTACTATTCTTGCTTATAAAAAATGTATTTTCATAAGCAAGAATAGTAAGTATCTCCTTTTGGAAGTGCAAACACAAATAAAGGCGGCTGTAGTTGGACTTTGTAGGAATTACAATTTGAAACCTCTAGAATCTTCCAAGGAGTTAGATAAAATTTATGATTTTTAAAACTACAGGCCAAAGCTTCTATTAGGACCTCCAGCTGTCCCTCTGTTGCATAAATTTTCTGGTGCAGTTTTCCCCAGGTAGCTGAAGGCCCAACTCTAACATATACCTGGGGTGCCAAATATGCCTCTCAGATTCTGTAAAGTTATTTGTGTAGCCACTTCTCACTTGTATGGGTAGACTGACAAATCAAAGGTAAGTGACTAAGAATGTATTTTATTAATTTCATGTAAAAATGTATATTTTAATTTAAGAGAGGATTTTCTCACCTAGTAAATACGCACTCTCCACCTATGTAAACAATGGAGGTAGACTCAAAACAAACAAAAATAAGTAAATACCACCATGTCTCCATATGTTAAATTCACATAATGCCAACAAAACACAATTAGATTCTTTTTTATTATTAATGTATTACATGTGTACATATTTTCCCATTGCCCCACCCACCCTATTCCCATGCATGCCTTAGCGTCCATTGGTTATGCTTATATGCATGCATATAAGTTCTTTGGTTGATCTCTTATCTACCCTACTTCTCCCTAACCTTCCCACGGTAATTTGACGGTCCGTTTGATGTTTTACTGTCTCTATATCTATCGTTTTGTTCATCAGTTTATAATGTTATTTATTATCCATAAATGAGTAAAATCATGTGGTATTTTTCTTTCATTGACTGGCTTATTTCATTTAGCATAATGCTCTCCAGTTCCATCCAGGTTGCTGCAAATGGTAAGAATTCCTTCTTTTTTATGGCAACATGGTATTCCATTGTGTAGATGTACCATAGTTTTCTGATCCAGTCATCTGCTGACAGGCACCTAGGCTGTTTCCAAATCTTAGCTATTGTGAATTGTGCTGCTATGAATATAGGGGTGCATATATCCTTTCTGATTGGTGTTTCTAGTTTCTTAGGACATATTCCTAGGAGTCGGATTACTGGGTCAAATGGGAGTTCCATTTTTAGTTTTGTGAGGAAACTCCATACTGGTTTTCCACAGTGGCTTCACCAGTCTGCATTCCCACCAGCAGTGCACAAGGGTTCCTTTTTCTCCGCATCCTCGCCAACACTTGTCGTTTGTTGATTTGTTGATGATTGCCATTCTGACAGGTGTGAGATGGTATCGCATTGTCATTTTGATTTGCATCTTTTGGATAATGAGTGACTTTGAGCATGTTTTCATGTGTCTCTTGGCCTTCCTTCTGTCTTCTTTAGAAAAAGTTCTATTTAGGTCCATTGACCATTTTTTTTTATTGGATCATTTATCTTCCTTTTATTAAGTTGCATAAGTTATTTGTAGATGTTGGAGATTAAACCTTTATCTATGATAACATTTGCAAATATGTTCTCCTATACAGTGGGCTTTCTTGTTGTTTTGTTGATGGTTTCTTTGGCTGTGCAAAAGCTTTTTATTTTGATGTAGTCCTATTTGTTTATTTTCTCTTTAGCTTCCATTGCCCTAGGAGCAGTATCAGTGAAGAAGTTCCTTCATCATATGTCTCAGATTGAGCTGCCTGTGGATTCCTCTGGTATTTTTATGGTTTCCCGTCTTATGTTTAAATCCAGTATCCATTTGGAGTTTATTTTTGTGTATGGTGTAAGTTGGTGTTCTAGTTTCACTTCTTTTTTTTTTGCATGTATCTGTCCAATTTTCCCAACACCATTTATTGAAGAGGCTGTCTTGACTCCATTGTGTGTTCATGCTTCCTTTGTCAAATATTAATTGAGCATAGTGGTTTGGGTCAATATCTGGATTCTCTATTCTAATCCAGTGATCTAGATGTCTATTCTTGTGTCAGTATCAGGCTATTTTGATAACAATGGCTTTGTAATACAGCTTGAAATCTGGTATTGAGATTCCACCTACTTTATTCTTCTTTCTCAGGATTGCTGTGGCTATTCAGGGTATTTTTTTTTTGTCCCAGATGAATCTTTGAAGAGTTCTTTCTAGGTCTGTGAAATATGTCATTGACATTTTAATGGGGTGTGCATTGAATCTACAGATTTCTTTGGGAAGTATGGACATTTTAATGATGTTGATTCTCACAATCCATGAGCATGGTAAGCTCTTCCATCTGTTTACGTCTTCCTCTATCTCTTTTTTCAGTGTCTTGTAGTTTTCCGCATATAGATCTTTTACCTCCATAGTTAAGTTTATTCCTAAGTATCTTAATTTTTTTGTTCAATGGTAAGTGGGATTGCTTTTTTAGTCTCTCTTTCTGTAAGTTCACTTATTTGTGTATAAAAATGCTATAGATATCTTGACACCAATTTTGTATCCTGCTACATTGCCAAATTCACTTATTAAGTCTATTAAATTTTGATGGAGTCTTTCAGGTTTTTTATGTACAATATCATGTCATCTGCAAATAAGGACAGCTTTACTTCTTTTTTTCCGATTTGGATGCCTTTTATTTATTCTTCTTGTCTAATTGCAATGGCTAATACTTCCAGTACTATGTCAAACAGGAGTGGTGAGAGTGGGCATCCCTGTCTTGTTCCTGTTCTTAGGGGAAATGGTTTTAGTTTTTGCTCATTGAGTATGTTAGCTGTGGGTTTATCATATATGGCTTTTATGATGTTGAGGTATGATCCTTCTATTCCCACCTTGTTGACAGTTGTTATCAAGAAAGGGTGTTGGATTTTGTCAAATGCTTTTTCTGCATCAATTGATATGACTATGTGACTTTTATCTCTCAATTTGTGTATGTGATGTATCACATTTATTGATTTGTGGATATTGTACCATCCTTGCATTCCTGGGATAAATCTTATTGGGCATGGTGTATGATCTTTCTAATGTGCTGCTGGATCCAATTTGCTAAAATTTTGTTGAGGATTTTGGCATCTATGTTCATGAGGGATATTGGCCTGTAATTCTCTTTCATTGTGTTGTCTTTATCAGGTTTTGGTATTAGGGTGATGCTGGCTTCATAGAAGGAGCTTGAAAGTGTTCCTTCTTCTTGAATTTTTGGAATAGTCTGAAAAAGGATAGGTTTTAGTTCTTCCTTAAATGTTTGGTAAATCTCCCTGTGTAGGTATCTGGCCCGGGGCTTTTGTTTGCTGGAAGCATTTTGATGACTGCTTCAATTACTTCCACAGTTATTGGCCTATTGAGATGTTTAAATTTGTCCTGATTGAGTTTTGGAAGGTTATATTTTTCTGGGAATATGTCCATTTCCTCCAGATTGTCCATTTTGTTGGAATAGAGTTGTTCATAGTATTTTTTAATAATCCTTTATATTTCAGTAGGGAATGTTGATATTTCACCTCTTTCATTTCTGATTTTGTTTATTTGGATCCTCTCTCTTTGCTTCATGGTTTTTATGTCATTTGGTCTTTATCTCTGCTCTGATCTTTATTATTTCCTTCCTTCTGCTTACACTGGGCTTTTCTTGTTGCTGTCTTTATAGCTCTTTGAGTTGTAGGGCTAGGTGATTTATTACCATTGTTTCTTGTTTTTTGCAGTAGGCTTGTAGAACTATGACCTTCCCTCTCAAGACTACTTTCACTGTGTCCCATAGATTTTGGATTGTTGTGTTTTCATTGTCATTTGTTGCCTTGATAATATTTTTATTCCTTCCTTGATCACTCTGGTTACCCAGTCATTGTTTAATAGCATGCTGTTTAGTCTCCATGTGTTTGATTTCTTTGTATTGTTTTTATTGTAGTTGATTTCCAGTTTTATGCCACTGTGATCTGAGAAGATGCTTGATATGATTTCTATCTTCTTGAATTTGAAGAGACTTTGGCTATGACCCAACATATGGTCTATCTTTGAAAATAACTCATGCGCACTTGAGAAGAATGTATATTCTGTGGCTTTGAGGTGAAATGTTCTGAAGATGTCAATTAATTCCATCTGGTTTAGTGAGTAATTTAGAATTGATGTTTCTTTGCTGATTTTTTGTTTAGAGGATTTGTCCAATGATGATAGTGGGGTATTAAAGTCTCCTACTATGATTGTATTGCTGTCAATCTCTCCCTTGATATCCTGCAGGAGTGTTTTTATGTATTTGGGTGCTCCTATATTAGGTGTGAATATGTTTACCAGAGTTATTTCTTCTTGTTGGATTGCTCTCTTTAGTATTATGAAGTGGCCTTCCTTAGGTCTTGTTATGTACTTCACTTTGAGATCTAATTTGTCAGATATAAGTATTGCTACCCCAGCTTTTCTTACATTTCCATTTGCCTGAAAAAGTTTTTCATCCGGTCACCCTCAGTCTGTATGCATCCTTTTTTCTGAGGTGGGTTTCTTGTAGACAGCAGATATATGTGTCATGTTTTTTTTATACAATTCAAGACTACTTTCACTGTGTCCCATAGATTTTGGATTGTTGTGTTTTCATTGTCATTTGTTGCCTTGATAATATTTTTATTCCTTCCTTGATCACTCTGGTTACCCAGTCATTGTTTAATAGCATGCTGATTGGAGCATTTAATCCATTTACATTTAAAGTTATTATTGATAGGTACTTATTTGTTGCCATTTTTATTCCTTACCACTATGTTCTTTCTTCACTTCCTATTTTCTTTTCTTTTTTTTTTTTTTTTTACAGCATATCCTTTAGTATTTCTTGCATTGCTGGTTTTGTGGTAATAAATTCCCTTAGTCCTTTTTTGTTTGTGAAGCTACTGATTTCACCTTCAATTTTGATTGATAGCCTTGCTGGGTACAGTATTCTTGGATTCAGATCCTTCCTTTGCATAACTTTCTATATTTCATTCCATTCCCTTCTGGCCTGATGAGTTTCTGTTGAGAAATCAGTTGCTAGTCTGATGGGTGTTCCTTTGTAGGTAACTTTCTGTCTCTCTCTGGCCACTTTTAAGATTCTTACTTTGTCATTGGTGCTTGCCAACTTAATTATAATGTGCCTTGCTTGGTGTTGGTCTTTAGGGGTGCATTTTTCTCGGAATTCTGTGAGCTTCTTGGATTTGTGTGGGTTTTTTCTTCCCTATATCAGGAAAGTTTTCTGTCATTATTTCTTCAAACAGGTTTTCTATTCCTTTCTCAATTTCCTCTCCTTCTGGAACCCCTATTATGCAGATGTTCTTTTGTTTGTGTTGTTCCAAAGTTCCCTTAGGCTCTCCTCCTGCTTTTTAATTTTTTTTTCTAGAAGCTGCTCTACTTGGGTATTTTTTCCTACCTTGTCTTCCAGCTCACTGATGTGGTCCTTTCTTCTTCTAGTATACTTTTGATACTTTCAATTGTGATATCACTCTTTACAGCAGTGATATCATTTTTCATTTCTTCTTGGTTCTTCTTCATTTCCTCTTGGATCTTACTCATATTGTCGAAATTGTCTTCCATTCTTTTCAGTCACCTTATGATCATTTCTGTGAGTTCTTTCTCTAGCAGGTTGCTTGCCTCCATTTCATTTACTTTCTCTTCTGGTGATGCCTGCTTTTCTTTCATATGTGGACTGTTTCTTTGTCTCCCCATGGTCTCTCTTCTCCAGTTGTCTGGTTGTATAGTTTTCATTCTTCTGCATTGATTTAAAGGCACACAATACAATACAATACAACCAGGTACAAGGCACAAGGCACTGAATAGAAATGTGTTCACAATATTAATAGCCACAAATAAAGGTGACCACCAGAGAGAGATAAATTAGTGAGTATGAGAGAAAGAAAAAGAGAGAAAAGAAGGGGAAACAAAAGAAAGAAAAGAAAGGAGTGCCAAAAATGAATTTGGGAGAAGGGAGAAAAAAGAAAGTAAGAGAGAAAAGAAAGAGAATAAGGAAGAGAAGTGGAACAAATTATATATATCTAAAGAAAACTCCAATAGAACAGCCACTAAAAAAAATGCCAGCAACAAGTACCTGGATATTAATACAAACTACAAACAACAATTAATATCAAGCAAGGCAAGGGAAACAGAAGCAAAAACAAAAACAAACAAAAAAAAAGCAAACAAAACAAAAAGAATAAGCAAAACAATCTCACAAAGAAAGTATAAAAAATCAATATAATCAACATTCAAGCAAACAATAACAAAATGACACAGAAAAACAATTTTTTGGATAATGAAGACAGAAAAGAGAGAGGTGTGTATGGACTTGGAGCAGGGGATTGGAATTAGATATATAAGTAGGGTGAAATTTTAACAGAGGGTAAAAAGAAAGAATAGGGAAAATCTAAGTAGGAAAAGGGTAAGAGAAAAAGGATAACAAAAGGGGAAAAGTTAGGAAGAGAGTGATGGCATAAAGATATAGTTGAAATAGAGTAAAATGATGCTAAAGAAAAGATGAAAATAGAATGTAGAACTCTAATCCCAAAGTAAAATAAAGAGAAAATAAAATGCTTTTTTTTCAAAAAGGTAGAATAGTAGTAGTAATAGTACTGATTGAAAATAAAAAATGTAATAAAAAGGTAAAATCAAGTGAGGAAAAAAGAAAAAAAAATTAGTTTCTTAAGTAAAAGATGAAAAAATTAAAAATTAAAAATTTTAAAAATTAAAAAATAAAAAATAGAATGTGAAGTAGTAAAGGTCATTCACTTCCTCTATTGTCCTGTTTGGCACACCTATTTCCTAATCAGGACAATATTGCAGTTTTCTGCATTACACTGGTGCTCAGTGTTGTAAACCAGTCCTGGTTTTTAAGCAAGGAATGTGTCTTAATCTCTTTATTCTTTCATTTGTGATTATACAGAGTAAATTTGTGAGTCAGCCTCTGGGTGGCAGTGTTTTTGAATTGACCTCCAAGACTATAGGTCCCCTCTAGCCTATGTTTAGATCCTCCTTTCCGAGCGGCACTCAATCCTCGTTTGTGGGAGTGGGCTTCCCTGGAGCTGGTTCTCTGAAGGTCACTGCCCGCTCTAACCCCCAGGTTCCAGAAAAATAACTTTCCCCTGCAGTCTCCCAGGTTGTCCCCAACTGGGTGATCTTATGTATTGGGCTTAGCAATCAGAAGTAAGGATCTGAAGAGGAAAGAGCGCAAGTCTGCGCAGTCCCCCTTCCCTGCTCTTGTCCAAGCAGCCGGCACACTTTAATAACTCCCAGGCTGTCCTTCTGCGTCAGATCAAAATGGATTGCTTGCTAGAGATCCCCTCTGTTAGCAGCTCTGAGGACCCCCTTCCACATTCACAGATCATGCCTTGCCCAACAGCCATGGATTTTTGTAGGTGCAGAGTACCCCTCATCCTGCAGCTCCCAGAGTGCATGCATTTCTCTATCTTGCAGGACCAGAGAACTCACCTTATCCCAGGCAAAATCTGATCTTCCTGTGTGGAGTGTAGAGCTCCTCTGAATCTGAGTGTTTGTGCCAATTGGGGATCAGTGTTCTAGGGCTTGCAGCTGTTTGGTGGGTGTCGCAGTTATAGATTTTCAGGTTTTCTGATAACATCCACTTTCCCCTTCAAGATGGTGCAGTCTCTGCTCCCATGCTGGTGGCTCTAGGAGAAAAACCCAGCAGCAGTGGGGCTGCCAGATCAGGGAGTATAGCTGTCCCTTAATTTGCCAACAAGCACACCCAGTGCGACCCTCAGCTGTTCTCTCTGTCTGCTCAGGGACAAGGCTATTGAGGACACATCCATCTATTCCACTGCCATTTTCCCCCCACAATTAGATTATTAATTAATGATTTAAAAATGCAACACTGAAAAGGAATTCAATATTTCTTTCTGTTTCAACCTGTTCCATCTCCCAGACTCTCTATTTTAGGTAATTGAATCCCCATCCTTTTTTCTCCTTATTCCAAACATATATGCAGTCATTAGGTCAGGTCTTTTGTACTTTCTGACTAGTTCTCTAATCTATTTTTTTTTTCTAACTCTCCTGCCATTTTCCAAGGCCACTATTCTGTCTTGGCTAAATTATCATAAACACCTTGTTTCTGGGAACCCTGCCTCTAATCTGTCTGCCTTCCTGTCCATTCTCTCCTCTACAGTCCACTTCTTATCATCCTTTTAAGATACTCTGTGTATCAGGATGATCCATCCTGTCTGTCAGCCCACTCCCCTTAGCAATCTCTGCCTTATCATTCCAGACCTAACAGTAAGAGTGATCTCCCTACATCACAAATGTGAAAATGTCCCACCCCCATTACTGCTTATAACTCTTTAAGAATTCCCTCCTCCTTTGGATGAGGTCTGAGGTTTTCTCCCAAGGATTGAAAGGCCCTTTGTGATCAAACTCCCTGCTACTTTAACAGGCTGAGTTCTCTGAACCTCTGCAATTCAACTCCAGGTGCTCAGCTTTGCTGGATGCAGAATGTTATCTTTCCACCCTGAAGGTATTTGTCTATGTGGTTTCCTCTACCTGAACCCTTAAAAATGACTTCCTCCACAAAGCCTTAACCTGAAATTTGGTTGAGTATCTGTAACAGGTTTTATTTTCCAAGATGGTCACAACAATATCTTCCATGAAATACGCCTTTCTGCAATGCAATTTTGACAATCCTCTCAGTGAGAGATGGAGTCTAGATCTCCTCTTCTAGAATTTAGGTGGACTTATGACTTGCTTGTAGCCAATACATGATGGCAGAGTGAGGTGCTTATGAGGCCAGGTCAGAAAAAGGCAATGGCGCCTTGCTCATTGAAAGATTCTGCTTGGAGACTTGAGCCTCGGGGTAAGAAGTCCAACTTGTCTAAGATTTCCCTGCAGTAAGCAAATCAAGGCACATAGTGGAGGCAGCCAATGGGTTCTCCCAGACCAGGAGCCACACATGTGAGTGAGTGAGCCTTCCTATATTTCTGGCCCAAAGCCAATCGGTCCTTTTCTTTACATCTTCCCATCTTCCCAGCTGAGGCCATCGATAGACCAACTTTTGATTTCCTGACTCAGAGAATCCATGAGCACACACTACAATTGGGGTAGTTTGTTAGGCAATAGTAGCAACCGGTATCTCTGACACTCTGTATTACCCCTAACGTGGCATGTCACATGTTGTCATGTCATATGTAAACAGATATGTGGCCTCAGGATTGGAAACTCCACTATGCTCCTACGTCTAGCACTATACCTGACTCAATAATTAACCAAATAAATTTTACACATCATCTTCAACTCTTTTCTTTCTCACATTTCTAAATTTTTGTATTATGCTTCCTAAGGCCTTTCAAATATATCCACTCTCCTTCTCGCCAATCTTTAATTCAGCTCATCATCATTTCTTCATAGAAATCTTGAAAGTCTTCTAACTGGTCTCACTCCCACAATTCCTCCCAAATGAGATCCTGAAGAAAAATAAAACAAAACTCTATTTATAGGCCATCCAGTCAATGGCATTCTGTGGTAGCAGCTCTAAATAATTAAGACAGCCTTCCATTTGCTAACTCGGCACAATGTAATGCAAAGTTTCTCAAACTTTTTGACATAAAATCCTTTTTTCCTCCTTCGATCACCCTGTGATGTATTAGATGTCCATGAGAAATGTTTTGAAACAAACTGAATCTTAACATTGTTAGGCATTTTTATTACTGTTATACAATTACATAAATGGATCATTAAGTTAGCATTACCTGAAGCAGAACAAATGAAGCCAAATTAGAACCCCAAATGGTATTGAATATTCTGGCTGACTTGGATTAATGTATAAAGTTTTTCTCTCACCTGGGTAAATTTTAATGAATATACTATGAAGAATTCCATGATCACCAAGGAATACACTGCAACCTTTGATAACCAGATGATTCATCATGATAAGATATGCTTGCAGAGGAAACTCCCACTTTACTGTCACTTAATGGAAGATAATAAATTAGCATTGCACACTCTCAGAAGATGCCCAATAAAATTCTAACTCATAAAAAATTCAGGGCATTAAAAAGATGAGCAGTATAACTAGATGCTATATCCTTATGGTGTTTCGAATGGGAAATAAAATGAATTGCTAAAGGCAGTGAATATTTTCTAACCTTTAACTATTTGGAGTCCCTACTATGGGCAAGGTCCTCTGCTAAACACAGCAGCCTACACCTGGTGGAACTTCTGCTTAGCTCCAAGGCTGTTCTGTCTGTCATCTCTTCTGACTTAATGATGGGCTTCTCTGGGAGTTACCTAGGTCAATGGCAGCACCTGTTTTAGAGGGACAGTATTGCCACCACATATATATGCCCCAAGATCACAGGGTTCTGTTTGCTTGAACCTATCTCTTCACAGAACCCCTCTACTTAAGGGGGGAAATCAGGCTGCAAAGGAATTTCAGAAAATATTGTCACATGACATATTTATAAACTTGTGCCAAGATACATATGTTATTGAGGAAATTAACTATGAGGCCAAGAGTCTTTGGATGTTTGTTCTCATCTACATGGATGCCTGGATCTTTATTTTTTATTCACCCAAATATTGTGCCATTACATGGCCAAAGCCAGTAGAGAAATCCTTAGGACTCTGGACTCTGAAAATTTTGACTCAGATCCAATAGTCAATTAAATGAATAACAAACTTCAAGAAATAAGCCAGTTTTAATCAACAACTGAGTATTGGTTATATTTCATGAGATCATGTGTTTTAATTTTTTCAGAGGTAAGTATTTACTTATATTTAGATTTTATGTGTTATAATTGACTCTCTTATAGGTTTTATAATTAATATTTATATTCTCTTCTATGACAGCACAAATTCAATTTTTAGTCAACTTAATTGAGATATAATTAACATATAAAATGCTCATATTTTATTTTAAAGGTACAGTTCAATGAGTTTTGACATATGTATACATCCATGCAGCCACCAACCCAATCAATATAAGTTTCTATCACTCTAGAAAATTTTTATGCCCCTTTCTACTTAATCACCCCCCATCTCCTGCCCCAATCAAACACAGATCTGATTTTAATTATAGGTTAGTTTTGCTTATTTTAGCATTTCATATAAATGGATTAATCCTTTACTATTTATCATGCCTCACATACCACCTGTGTGGTTAAAATAAGTATTTTTCATGACGTAGAAGCTTTTGAATATAAATATATTTGATCATTCTTTCCTTTGGATTTGTTTCCTAAGAATTAAGTCCATTTGCTACAAATGCCTTACTCAGGAAACCTGGTTCACCAAATTTAGCATGTTGCCAAAAGCTATTTATAGGTTTTAAATCATCTAAGAACTTTTTCTCTCCCTTCCTTTCCAAAATCTGATCAAAATTTTTACTTGTCAGCCAAAAGAGTTATTTACAGTAAGCATTTGCAATCTGTCTAAATATGTAATAGTGCTATTTTTTCAATTATAGTTTTCATTTGTTTTTTTTTAGTTTGACTTACCCCCAAAGCTCATAAAAACACTTATACCATTCCTGTGTCTTCATATTTATAATAATCCCTTATATAATTCTTGAAAAATGTTCCCCTTTGACTCATCTTGTTAGTCTATTTTTCTCATTTAGCGCTCTCTCTCTCTCTCTCTCTCTCTCTCTCTCTCTCTCGCTCTGTGTGTGTGTGTGTGTGTTTTAGTTATACCAGTGGAAACTTAAAATGTGTTTCCCTTAAGATAGAAAATTCTGAAATACTCATCACCATCAAATCTGATATATACCTCAGTGACTTGCCTACAAATATGAATAAGGAGCAAGTTGTATTTAAAGAGAAAAGAAAACAAGAGAAACAGGAAGAAGGAAAGAAAGAGATAGAGAAAGAGAGGGGGAAGGGAGAGAGGAAGGGAGGAAGAGAGTAAAGGAGAAAGGAAGGAAGGGAGGTATGGCGGGAGAGAGGAAGAGAGGGATGCTTATTGCAATGTGAATAGAATCTCCCAGGCTTGAATTATTTTAGAATGAGGGGCAGGGGGTAGGGCGGGGAGGGAGGAAGACACAAACAGCAAAGTAAACATGACTGTCAACTACATCCCAAATCAGTCCCATATGGCCAACGTGTGCCAACAAAGCAATCTCTGTTTAAGTAACACAACGTAAAATTACAGAGAGATGCTGCCAAAACCTTGCAGAATGCAATTGGCCTCCACACTGAAGGAAACAGGGAGACTCCCTGAACACGTGAGAGGAAGGATGGGATCTCTGCCCCTGGTGATCTGCCTGGGAGCCCAACCCTGCCTGAGGCAGAAACACGAAGCTACTGGGTGGCAGTGTATGCATTTCAGAGGTGCGCCTAGTCAGGAGGCAGAGACAAGAGTGTCAGGAAAGGCAAGTGAAAATAATCATTATAGTAATAATGACCATATATGAGCATATATTAATCATATTCTAGGCACTATATAGGCAGCAATTCAAGCAAATAAGTAGTATAAAATTAATGGATCAGCAAACTAAGGCCCAGAAAAATTAACTAACTTGGCTAATAGATAACTAAGTTGAGATTTAACTCATATCATCCTTCTTTCAAAACACCATTTTGGAGGGTTTATCATTTACCAACATGGTACGAGACACATTAACTAGAGGCCTGATGCACAAAATTCATGCAAGAATAGGCTTTCCTTCCCCCTAGCTGCCAGCACTGGCTTCCCTCTGGCACCCGGGACCAGGTTTCCCTTGCAGCCCTGGCTTCATCCAGAAGGTCATCCAGAAGAACATCCAGAAGGACATCAAGTCTAATTAGCATATTATGCTTTTATTATTATAGATAAACCACTTACAACTCACAATAGTAGATGTTATTACCATTGTTCTGTGTAGAGAAAGTGGAAGCTTGGAGAAGTGAAATAATGTTTGGCCAATGGCAGACCAAGGGTTTAAACCCATGTCCACCTGGCAGCAAAACCCAGGTTCTTTCAGAAAAGATGTTGTTTGCCATATGGCTTACAGTGCTCTTTATCTGAAGAAATTGGGACTTTGTTATCACATAGAGAGTATGTCCACTCTTAAAATCTTCCAGTCTTCACCTGCATCATACTATAAATCTATAGATGAATTTACTCTGCAATTTTGTGATTATGTGCTTTATGTTCTACAAAGAAAAGAAAATGATAGACAATTGTTAAGAAAGTTCTCTAACTTAGACTACTAACATCTGTTACTATGTATAAAACATGAAATAGATGTAATAACAATATTTCTCTAAGGGATTGTTCTTACACAGCAGAAGATGCTTTCCAATCATGAACAGCATTAAGAAAATAAAGTTTAGCTTTTTCTAAATAAAGGCTTTGAATTCAAAATCTTTAATTATGACTTTCAAAGGAAAAATAGAAGAAAGTGATTCTCATTAATGAGAACAATGATTATCTATTCTTAAACTCTCGAGTACAGATTATTTTGCTAATGTAAAATTTTTATAAAAACAATAAATAATAACCACATCATGAAAAGCTGAACTGGTTTCAGAAAATGTTGTAATTATATGTAGAATTTCAGAGGCCCTTAACTAATAAGAAAGGTAATTGTAGAAGTAGAATTTGAGCCTAATACTATAAATCTAAGCGCTTGATGACAACGCTTTCACCAAAATTAAATGTTAAATATACATACAATTTCCTTAATAATATCCACTCTGAAAAGAGCTACGGAAAGAATGCAATTGACCATGCTGAGAATTTGCAGTTGCACTGCATTTCTCTGCGTACATTCAGAATCGCAGTCCTGAGCAGGGTCCGTGCTCCCGTGTGATTTTCTGCAAGCCACCTTAGCTCAAGTTATCAAAAACAGATGACAAGTGGCTAAAAATATTTCTAAATAATGCTAAACTAGCAACAGCCCAGCAGAAGACCAGCTGACTCATCACGTTTGGTAAATCCTGCCGAGAAAGGCTAAAATAGACTAACCTTTGAATCAACTGTCTTCTAATGCTGCTTCATCAGAAGCCAGTTGTCCAAATAGGAGGACAGGAAAGACAACTCTTGGTACTGGAAGAGCTCAAGGACACCATGTTCATATGGACAGAGCTCAATTCCTTTGCCGTCTTCCAGGCACTGCAAAGGATGAAATGAGATGGTAGCATAACCACCCATGCGTAAGCAATACCTTTTTACTTTAGAATCTTATTTTTTTACATTGTTCCTAGTTAAATTATTCTCACACATTTTCGTGAGAACTAAATAAGAGGGCCGGGTGGGAGCAGGGTCGGGAAACAGTCATAGTACATCTTCTGAAACTTTTGACCTTGTAAAAAGGAATATCCTTGTCATGAGCTCATGTGATCAGTCCATAGAACAGTGCTCTAATAGAAGATTCAAATGGGATCTCTTATCATTGCTACTCAGGGGCTAAAGGATGGGATGATAGACTGATCACAGATAGACAACAAACAAGGATGACAAGATATCAGACCAGATTCACGGTTGAACCAACAGACTAGGCCAAACAAAAGAATGTCCAAATAAGCAAAAAGAAGTGATAACTCTGATGAAAGTTGGGGAGGGGAAAGGGAGAGAAGATGACTCCACGTCTTCATAAGTTTCTCTAGCTGACAAGGCGGATTCCCTGCTATGTGCTAGCATTCTGTAGAAAGAGTTCCACACTTGCTGCTGCTAATATTGATACCTCCAAGAAAGAAGCACAGAACCTTCTGCCTTATCAAGCCACAAATCTGAAACTGTCAGAGAAAGTGCTAAGCTAATAAAATTTATTCCGGGTATTTCCAACAGCCTTTGCTTGTTTGCAGCTACAGCTTTATAAGAAAAGAACAGCTTGTATTAAATTTTTACACCATCTGCAAATACTTGATTTTTTAAAACACATTTTTTTAAAACGTGTCTAAACAAATTGTTAGCCCTTCTGAGATTTACACATTATTAATTTATTTGGGGTCATGTCTAATGTTCTCTGAGAGATTTTCTTTCTGACCTTACGCAAAGGACAACATTGTTGTTTTATATTCTCTCAATTTTTAATGATTAAATAATTCATTTTATGTATGAATTTTACTGTTTTCTTTGTAAAATGTGTCAGACTTTCCTTTGTCCCACACAGTTGTGGTCAAATTTCACTATTTTTTTTCTATTCTAAAACTAAAATATTCAATTTGAATTAAATTAGATCTTGTGGATTTTCCTTATGTAAGATTAAATTTCCCATGAGAACAAAGTGTTCCTCTATAAAATCTAACCTAAAAGATTCTTCTCATATCCAGATCATTCTTGGGTCCTATTAAGGCCTAAGCAATGATTTCCCTTTAGATGACAAACTCAAACTCATTTTTCTTTAAAAATAAAGATCCTTCGCCGAGACCAGTTTGGCTCAGTGGATAGAGCGTCGGCTTGCAGACTGAGGGGTCCCAGGTTCGATTCCGGTTGGGGGCATGTACCTTGCTTGCGGGCACATCTCCACAGTGGGGCATGCAGGAGGCGGCTGATAGATGTCTCTCTCTCATCGATGTTTCTGACTTTCTATCTCTCTCCCTTCCTCTCTGTAAAAAATCAATAAAAATATATTTTAAAAAAATAAAGATCCTTCAATTATGAATAGCAGTTATTCTTGATTCTGTCTTGTGTTGTAATGTACATTAAAAGACTATAGACCGAAGGCTGAAACTTTTAGCACATTTGTCAATAAAAAGATTCTCCTGTTTAGAATGAGTTAGCAATTGGGAAACAAAAATCTCACATTTACCCATTTGAACATTTCAGAGTCAGTAGATACTTGAAAGTAAATAGAAACTAATTTATAAAACTGTATCAGTATTCTCAATATTTCATAATCAGTTGTAATTTCTAAGAGATTAAAGAAACAGAGCACTGTTGTGCTTGATCTTCATGACACAGGTAGCAGCATGACAAAGTGTAGACGGGTCGTGGTGTCTACCCTAAACTAAAAGATAATGTCCAAACCTTGGCTCTGCTGTTAGCTGTGTGACCTTGACTAAGCTACTTGATATCTCTCAGCACAAACTTTTTCACCTATAAACTAGAAGTGGCTATTCCCACTTTATGACTATATTGTGGGGGACCTGGTAGGTGTCTGGTAAATCTTCTTCCTCTTTCCTTCCACAAGAGCCTAATGTATTTATTATGAGCTAAAATGAAGCGAACAGAATATGATCACCATGGACTAGAATCTTCAACTTCTGCCACTGTCCCTCCTACTCCCTCTACTTCCTTCTTTCTGAGATTCAGGCTTCCTTTTCCTCTTCCAGGAATGTTTCCTCCAGATATCCCAGACATAGCATCTCCTGTAGGCCTTGTCTAAAATGTCATCATCTCAGTAAGGTAAAATAGTGCAAAATCGCAACCTACGCTCTGCTCCTCCCCTGCCACACACTCTTGATCATATCATCTAGCTCTCATTCTTTCCATATCACTTACCATGTTCTAACTTCTTTCTTTCTTCTTACTCTTTATTGTCTGAACACAATATTAAGTGCTACAAGGGCAGGAATACTTGTCTGTTTTGTTTATTGATGTACCTCAAGTGCCTAGAGAACCACATTGTAGGTGTTCAATAAATATTTTTTTCCTATTTTGCACTTTGTAAGATGGCATAAGGCTATAAAAAACAAGGTTAAAACAAGACATCTCACTTTAACTGTTATATATCTGTCAATATTTTTAAGGTTTTCTTCAACTTTTTAAAGTTTCTGAAATAATTTTAGATTCAGAAAAAAAGTTATAAAAATAATACAGAAAGTTCCCGTATACCTTTCACCCGGCTTCCTATAATAACAGTCTCTTAAATAACTAGGATACATCTATCAAAACTAAGAAATGATATTTCTGTCAATAATTTTGTTAAACAAATGAATTTATTTAAAAAGCACCAATAATCTGCCAAAACCGGTTTGGCTTAGTGGATAGAGCGTCGGCCTGCAGAGTAAAAGGTCCCGGGTTCGATTCCAGTCAGGGGCATGTACCTTGGTTGCAGGCACATCCCCAGTAGGGGGCGTGCAGGAGATGACTGATCGATGTCTCTCTCTCATTGATGTTTCTAGCTCTCTATCCCTCTCCCTTCCTCTCTGTAAAAAATCAATAAAATATATTTTTTAAAAATAATAAAATTAAAAAATAAATAAAAAGCACCAATAATCTATGAAGTTCCTGGTCTTGTGTTCGTATTATTAAGCCAGAATAGACAGTGACAAGAACAGAATGTGCTAGAATTATTTCACTTCCTGTTTTCTTTCATATTTTGTCATCTTGGAACTCTTTTCTACAAATGACATGTAATTTAAGGTCTTGGGTTGGGAGATTTGCAAAAGCCTTTGCCACCAGAGATATCTAGAAGACCCCTGGAAACCTCTGGTAGGAAAGCTTTTAAAACTCTGGTAAAAATAACCTGTGACTGTCTACTAAATCAACCGCTGAAAAGAAAAGCTCCCTCCTTTCTAAAATAGCAGAATGAAGCAGAGAGAGAACTATAACATTATTCTTAATGAGAAGCTTGTTTTGTCTCTAACATGTAAATGTTTACTCAGTGCCCTGGGAAATGGCTCTAGAATGCCAAGGTGATGACAAATTGCTAAGGACTGTGCTAAACATCCTCATTAGCTTAAGCTTAGATAAAATAACTTACAAAGCACTCCCCTCATGTTTCACAGTTTGTCGGCGGGGGATCTGTATACAACAGCCATCATTTTTCCCAGTCCCTAGTAAAAACAGCTGGGAAGAAGCAAAAGCATGATGGCGCTTGATCTGTGGCTAAATTAGGCTTGATGGTACAGCTGGGGCTCTTGCAATTGCAAGATACTCAGCATTTGCAGTAGCTGAAACTCCTCTTCTACGAACCCCTAAGAACATTTCTAATTATACTTGATTCTGGTCTACCTTGCCATTGTCCCTCTTCTTAATCTCCATCTTATCTTGCATAGCTTCTTATCTTGTTTCAGTTCAACTCATTTTACTCACTATCTCAGCAAACGTTTAGACACCATTTGCCAAGGAGCTTTACACTTATTATTTCACTTAATTCTCACCATGACCCTATGACACATTACTACTTTATTGAATAAATGAAAAGGATGAAGTTCAAAGACTGTTGCCCATATAAATAACTGCCAACAAAGTGGCACAGTCAATTATTGAATCCGTGTGATTCTGAAATCAGCAGCCTTTCTTTCTATGATGCTTTTCTGCATTGAAGAAAAGCAAAAGTTATAAAGGAGTATCTTTTTTTTAAAATGACTTCATCTGACAAATTAATGTTTATTGGGCAAGAGTAGCTTATGATTGAGGTTAAACCAAATTAATGGATTCTTGACATTATGAAGTTGCCATTATGCCTTAGCAAGAGCAAAAGAGAGACACTGCCATTTTCTTCGATGGACGATGGATAACATGACATTAGAAAATAGTTCCAGAATATAAATTTTTCAGTCACAAAGAGTTCTCTGTACCCCAGCTGAATAGAAAACCTCATGCCGCAAACCCACTCTGGGATCTCCCATTTCAAAGGCTTTGTTCCCTGCCCTTACACCTCCCCACTCCCTGGCCTTCAGCCTGCACTGCTCCGCTCTATCAGGCTGTATTCTTCCATAATGGCATCTACCGTGACACGTGCATTTACAATAAATTAAAAGAGCAAGCTTCCCAAGATGAATGTCCTAAGAACAGGTTACAAAAAACAGTGGTTCCAATTTGTAAGTTAATATAAATGTCTAACCACTATGCTGCATACTTGACTGTAATATTAAATGTCAACTATAATTGAAAAAAATAAACATTAAAAAAAACAAACAGTGGTTCCCATTAGCTAAAGCAGTGATAGTCAATGTGGAGTAGGGGAGAAGGCAGTGCTGTTTGAAACAAAGAAGCATGTTCCTACTTTATTGAATTAATTGGAGCAATTATTTATTCAAATTTCAAATATCATAAAAAGAGATTATGAAATGTATGCTTGCTTTACCAAACTGGGGCATAGAAAGTACCTCTCTGAGACTCGCGTCAATTTCTTTCATCTGTAAAACAGAAAAAAACCTTACCTGTAAGGACTAAATAAGATAATCTATTAAAACAGCACATTATCTGGCTCATAGTAATCACTCAAAAGAAGTAATTATCATTTCTATTAATATTGTTATTATTAGTACTTTCTAAATTTTGACTGCCTTCAGCAGATTTCCAATTAAGTAACAAGCATATACTTCAATATGCCTACCAGATATTAAATTCTAATTTTTAAGCCTCTCAATAGTTATGTATTTCAGAGAACCCAGATATCCACCCAAACCACTATGCTCAACTAATATTTGACAAAGTAGGCATGAACATTCAGTGGAGCCAAGATAGCCTCTTCAATAAATGGTGTTGGGAAAATTGGACAGATACATGCCAAAAAATGAAACTGGACCACCAACTTACACGAAATATAAAAATAAACTCAAAATGGATACAGGACTTAAACATTAGAAGGGAAACCATAAAAATACTAGAGGAATCCACAGGCAGCACAATCTCAGACATATGCCGAAAGAACTTCTTCACTGATACTGCTCCAAAGGCAATGGAAGCTAAAGAAAAAATAAACAAATGGGACTACATCAAAATAAAAAGCTTTTGCACAGCAAAAGAAACCATCAACAAAACAACAAGAAAGTCTACTGTATGGGAGAACATATTTGCAAATGCTATCACTGATAAAGGTTTAATCTCCAAAATCTACAGCCAACTTATACAACTTAATAAAAGGAAGATAAACGATCCAATAAAAAAATGGACAACGGACCTAAATAGAACCTTTTTGAAAGATGACAGAAGGAAGGCCAAGAGACACATGAAAACATGTTCAAAGTCACTAATCATCTGAGAGATGCAAATCAAAACGACAATGCGATACCATCTTACACCGGTTAGAATGGCAATCATCAACAAATCAACAAACGACAAGTGTTGGCGAGGATGCGGAGAAAAAGGAACCCTTGTGCACTGTTGGTGGGAATGCAGGCTGGTGCAGCCACTGTGGAGAACAGTATGGAGTTTCCTCAAAAAACTAAAAATGGATCTCCCATTTGACCCTGTAATCCCACCCTTAGGAATTTATCCTAAGAAATCACAAACACCAATCAGAAAGGATTTATGCACCCCTATGTTCATAGCAGCATAATTTACAATAGCTACAATTTGGAAACAGCCTAGGTGCCCGTCAGCAGATGCGTGGATCAGAAAACTGTGGTACATCTACACAATGGAATTCTATGCAGCCATTAAAAAGAAGGAATTCTTACCATTTGCAGCAACCTGGTTGGAAATGGAGAGCCTTATGCTTAGTGAAATAAGACAGTCAATGAAGGAGAAGCATCGCATGATCTCACTCATTTGTGGATAATGAACATTATAAACTGATGAACAAAAGGATAGATACAGAGATAGTAAAGCTTCAAACAGACTGTGAAATTACAGCAGGAAGATTAAAGTTAGGTGAGGTAGATAAGAGATCAAAGGACTTGTATTCATGCATATAAACATAACCAATGAACATAGACACTGGGGTGTGGGTTATGCCTGGGAGGGAAGGGGGGCAATGGGGAGATACGTATAAAAAATTAATAAAAGAAAAGAAAAAATAGTTATGTATTTCAAATTAACCCAGTGTTATATAAGCATATCAGGTCCCTAATATTTTCTTCTATTCCAGCTTATATATTTACTTGATAATTTTCTGCGTATATTTCTATGTATGTGTGTGTGGTGCAAATAGAAAACTTTGAGCTAATTAAACTTATTTTTACAACATTATTAAGCAACATTTCAACTTTTAGAGATATAAAAATTATTTTTGTATGGTTTTAAACTGACAGTGCATTAAGATTGAAAGAAATTAAAGTTGTTTCAGATAAATTTAAGATGTATTTTTGTGAATATTGCCTTCCTGGAACATTTTGAAGTCCTAACTTATTGTAATTCTTTAACAATTTAACGACAAATTCAATATGTTGATATGAAGAAGTCATTTTTCTTAAAGTAAGATATTTTCAGTTTATCTATTTTCAAATAATTCCTAAATAGTAGTATGCTTTGGATGATGGACTATAGGAATTTTGCTTATACAATTCTTCCAAATCATGACATTTTAAATCACATACTTCTTTCACTAGTGATATTTGAAGTGAATTTCACATAGTTACATGATTTATCATTTGGAGATGGAATAAGATATTTACATGCATTCCAACTATATCTCCACAGCCGAAAAAGTAAGGCCAAGTCATTAAAACCCTGCATGCTTGATTATTGCAGCTGAATATCAATAAGGAGAGATGGTCTTGAATATATATGTTCAAGAGCAAATGCATGGAATTCAAGGCCCAATAACAGAGTTTGACAGAGAGCACTGATCCTCCTTCCATATGACTTCTCAGAGATCTCTGTGAGAATGCACGCTATGAACTTCCTACTGTAATAGGGCACCACTTTCTCCTGCATCTACCTCCCTGCTTACTTGCCTTCTGTCACCCTTACTGGCCCCTCTTCATCCAACTTCCCTAGAAATCTATCAGGGATCCCCAAGATCTAGTTTTTGTCCCTTTCTTAATTCTAAATATTCCTTGAGCTCTCTCAGCTGTTTTGGCTTCTACTGCCAGTTCTGCATGATGACTCCAAAACAGCATCTCTCATGAGCTTCAGATCTGTACAGCTAATGACCTACTAGACATCCCAATTTAGGTGGCCACCATTACTAAACTCCACTTGCCCAGAGCAAGCTCAATACCCTTCCTTCCAAGTCTCTTACATGCTTCCTTCCCCAGTTCACACAGCAGCCACACTGGCCTCACACACTGTCCTCTTTTCATCAGAGATTTTGCACATGCTTTGATATCTTCCAGAAGCTCTCCTTCCATTTCTTCCTTCACCTTTGTAACTCTTCCTCCTTTGCTACCTAGAAACTCAGTCATTTCTTTTGTCTAGAATTCCTCCTAGACAAAATCAAATCTCCAACATTCATTTAGCATAGCTTTGATTTTACATTTGTATTGTGATTATTAATATTCATGGCCCTTACTGGCTATCTAGAGTGTTTGTTGTGGGATATATCCCAGATAGCTAGAAAAGGTAAAAAAAAAAAAAAAGGGGGGGGGTGTAAAAGAAATCTTCCCTTCCCCCTAAAATGGTGAATAAAATAATGCAAAATAAAATGGCAAAAAAAATGTAAACATGTTAATAAAAAATAAGTATAAAATGGTTAAAACCACTTAAAATACAGGCTTTGTTTATTAGTGTTCCACAAAAATAAAATTACACAGAAAAAAATAAAAATTAATGCATTAAAACTAAAGAAAGTCCAAGTTGATGAAACAGAATATAAACTAAAAGCAATAAAAGAACAAGAGGAACAGTATATGTTGAGGAAAAGAAAGTACACCAAAAATATAGAATAATTATGAATTTTGTATCACTTACAAGATACTTCAAAATAAATAAAACAAAAAATAATAATCACAAAGAGATATTGTCATAATAATAGTGAGAAATTTTAATTTAATTTTCAAATTAATACATCAAGGAGAAATAAATGACAAAGATTTGAATAACAACTTTAATAAGCAAATAAATCCAGAAATAGATCAATTCCAAAGAATTGATATTATATACACTCAACAATTCCAAAGAATTGATATCATTCACACTGTTCCTAACCATAATGCAGTAAAATTGAGAATCAAATCCTAAAATATAGCTTCGCTTATCACCCTCCAAAAAAAATTGTACAAAACCTAAAAAACACTTTTAAATAGTTGTTAACTATAAAAATAATAGAGTATATAATAATTAGAATGCTAAGATAGTGTATATGGAAAATTGTAGAACATGAATAAAGGAATATTTAGAAGAAATTTTATACTTTAAAATTTTCATATTAGGATGTAATAACTGAAGAAATAGGTCAAGCATTCAATTCAAAAAATAAAAAATAATAGTAAACTCAAAGAAAAATAAGAAAACAAAGATTAAAGCAAAATTTTATTAAAGAGAAAACACAAACATATACACATGTATATACAAAACAGTGGATATAAGCAACATAACAAAAAGCAGGATATTTGGGGTGGGGGGAAATATTTTGGCAAGACTAATTATTAAAAAATTAATATTGGGGCCCAGCCAGAATGGCTTGGTGGGTGAGTATCAACCCATTAACCATGAGGTCACTGGTCCTATTCCCAACCAGTGCACATACCTGAGTTGCAGGCTCAATCCCCAGTAAGGGACATGCAGGAGGCAGCCAATCAATGTTTCTCGCGCATCATTAATGTTTCTATCTCTCTGTTTCTCCCTTTACCTCTAAAATCATTTTTAAGAAAAAATAATATTGGAAATGGAAAAAAGAAGATAATTACAGACACATTTAATATTTTTTCAAAGTAGAAAAGAATGAATAAAAAATGCCAATAAGTGTGAAAAAAACTAAAATTGTCAATTTTCTTAGAAATTCAAAAAAATGTAATCAAGAAAAATAAAAATCCCAAATAATTGAATAAGCATTAAAGAAAAATCTTTCTCCAAGAAAGTCACCATGCCTACGTGATTTTAAAATGTACTATATGTTAGAGTAAACCGAAATTTCTACTATACAAAATATTTTAGAGAATAGAACAGAAGGAAGGAATAGAAGGAGGAAAAAGAATTTTATAAATCACATCCAACAATGTATCAAAATATAAGGTATTTCATGTATCCCAGGAATTCAAAAATAGCTTACTATCTGGTAATTTATTTATGTTAATTGCCACCTTCCCAAATTAAAAGAGGAAAGAACACACACAAAAAGTCATTCAATAAAATTTAATATCCATTCATGATTTTAATAAAAAAACTTTAAATAAACAAGTTTTAGAAGGGAACTTCAAAAGCCCAACAAAGAGGATTCACCTTACATCTAGTATCACACTTAATGGCAAAATTATAGAAGCTAAAACATTAAAGTCAGGAATAGGACCAGGATGTCCCCTAGCATTCCTAATATTCAATATTATATCACAGATCCTAGCCATTGTAATAAGACAAGTTAAAAAATAATTATTGTTGGCTCAAATTGCGTAATAGTGGTAGCAATTGTAATACACATATAGGCAAAAATCTACATGGAAAAAAAATTGTAAAATTTTATTCAGGGATATAAAAGAATAGACTAAGTAGAAAAATATTTGGATAAACATGGCCCTTATCTTGAAGATATTAAGTTTCCTCATTTTAGTCTATCAATTCAATTCATTTTTATTCAAAATGCCAATAAGATTTTATAAAACTTGAAAGACTAAATCTAAAATTCTAAGAAAGAAAAAAAGGCGTAAAAATAACAAATATAATTTTGAAATATAAGAAAAATATATTATTAACAGAATACCAGCTAAGGGAATGGACTATAAAGGTCAAATTATATATCAACTTGGAACATGATAGCATTAAATAAGTGGGAATTTATTTTTTTAATAAATGGAACAACTGATTTTGCTATGAAACATTACAAAGATAGATTTTTATTTCACACCAACTACATTTAAAATCTCAAGAACAAAGATTAAAAGATTAAATTAATTATCTCTATATTATCATAGTAAAGGTTAATTTATCTATTGAAGATAAAAATTATAAAATAAAATGTACACAGATTTTTGAAACATAAAAATCAATACTACTTTCTATTTTTTATATGTGTTTATAAATATATTAAAATAAATATAAAGAGTACACATCAAGCTCATAATTATGAATTCCAAACGAAAGATAGGTAGGTACCCGTTAAAGGGAAATTTAATTTTATGTCATTTTTAAATAAAACCATCAGAAAAGAATGATAATCAAAACATTTTAAATATTCACAAAATTCAACAACAGAATCTCCAATGGTTACAATTTGCCAGACAGACCATGCAGCCCAATTCTGTTTTTTTCTTTCTTTTTTTAACGTATTTTTAATATATTTTAATATATTAGTGAAAGGAAGGGAGAGAGAAAGAGAGAAACAACAGTGATGATAGAGAATCATTAATCCCCTGCCTTCTGCACACTCCATACTGGGGATGGATCCTGCAACCTGGGCATATACCCTGACTGGACTAGAAATCGAACCATGACCTTGTGGTTCATAGATCAGTGCACAACCACTGAGCCACGACATCCGGGCTATATAAATATTTTTTAATAAATTTCACTTCAACCACCACCTTGCTAGGCTCAGTGGAGGAGGGGGGAGGATTTTATTTCTCCTTTACACCAGTCTCAATTAAGCTCACAATATTATTTTTTGACACCTGCATTATGACTAGATTTCTTAAATATTGGAGAAAACTTTGCCCTGGGAGATAGCCAAGACAAAATAAGCCCAGTACTGTGACTAAGCAACTTGGCTCAGGTCTCAGATGTCCTCGCATTCCCATCCACCAAACTGCCTGTTCATTCCTTCTGCCTTCCCTCTGCTACACCGGGAGAGGTGTCACTGCCACAAAACAACCATCCACCTGTGTTTAAGTCCTATCTCCTCTCTCTTGCCCGAGGACTTTGTTCTGAGGAAGAGTTAACCTTACTGTGTGGTTTGTTCTGGGGGGAGGGGTGTTAGGCTGGGGGGCGGGGGCATGGTGGAGTGGAGGAGAGAGAGGATTGCTCTGTCTCTGGTAGGAGGACAACACATTAACTCCTTCAAGATGCGCCCCATATACACAGGTAAATCTGGGGAACCAGGACCAGATTTGGGTTGCTACTTCATTATCACTAAAAAATGAAATGAAATCATGTTTGTTTGTTTTTTTAACTTACATGATAAAAATTAGTTTTTCAAATCATCCTCTTTAGCAGGGTCATTCTAGAGAGTATAGTTATTTCAAACTGGTCTGTAAATACTGCTAACATAAACATACCCATTTGTCTGTATTAACTGCAGCTTCTTCACTTGTGGGCCAGACGCTACAAGTAAAACAGTATGGACAGGCAGCATGCCCATTCTGTCCTAACTCAGCTCATAGCATCCTTTAATCTAGTCATTGTACTTTGGAGAAAAAATAAAGACTTTTTTTTCCCTTTTCTTCCGAAAGAAATAACTAGCAGCATTTCTTCCAGTTAATTATCCTCTTTTTAATTGGAAGAAGGATTTCAAATGATTCATAACAAAAATTTGACCTCAGTAAAAACAGAAAGCTTGGGCAATTGTTAAACAGTGTGGGTTTTTTGAACAGTTAATACTATTTTCATCCTCATAAAATTCCAATTCTGTCAAACAAGGAAGGTGGCATAAGCCAAGAAATACATATCCTACCACTTTTACTTTTATGATTTTGGAAGCCATTAAATAACTGAAAAAAAATTGAAATGCAGCCAAGTAGGAGAGAAAATGGAACTTTGTGTCTTTAAGCTAGGGAGAAAAATAAAACCCAATCATTCCAAATGTATTGCTTTAGTCATCTGGTTTCATTCTATTAATGACCTTTAACATCTGCAAAAATATTGTGAAAAGCTAATTTTGTTTGTACTGAGGTGGTGCAGAACAGTTTCTGGCTGTCACTCTAGGATGTGCTATAAAATAAAATTGTCTTTCTGAGAGTCTGACAAAAACCTACTGTACAGATCCAGTTTATTTACAACATCCAGGAATGAAAAGAAAACAGAATTTTACAACATGCCAAATGCGAGAAATGAATAGTACTTACACATTTGTGCGTGTGTTAGCAATATCACATACAGATATCTCCCAAGATTAAAAATTTTTAATAATATTTTATGGCATTCAACAAAAACTCTGACCAGCAAAACCATTTCTCCATAAATGTTATGCTGCTAAAATATGAGAATGTGTTATTCAAAATAGTATGTTTTGATTTGCTGCAGGAGCGCTTTGGAAAGGCAAAATGGCCTTTTACTTCCTCATTTTGACAAGCCTTATGTTTCTATTAATTAACTAAGAATCTTTGTAAAAGGTAGTGTCATGGTTTGGGGTTAATGTATTGACTTTTCATTCTGAGAGGCCAAGGTTAAAAATATACCAAATAGCCATAAAAAAAATAACTCTAGTCATGCTGGCCTTGCCCTTTTATTCACTCATTCTCAACTGCACTGTCCAATTTTGTGAATGGTTTGTGGAACCTGCCATGGGAGTATCCGGGCCTAAAGAAGGCAGGCATTTCACAGTCCAGGAGTTTGATGTGCACCACAGCTCAGGGACCATCGAATAGTGGATATCAAAGCTGGAAGGGGCGTTGCAGCCATAGAACCTAGGTTCCCATCTGATAATTAAGTCCTCCTGACAACAAGCTTGCCCAAAGGTCAAACACTGATGCTTGATAAGTTCTAATAAAATTAATTCACTATCATCTAGTAAGATGGCATGTTATTCTGAGAAATCGTGGCTTTCAGAAAGTTTTCAAAATATTGAGATGAAACATTTCTTAGGAAAGGTCTGCCTTGGGACCTCAGAGAATTCCCTTCTGCATCATCATCCTTCATATATTTGAGAATAGGTAAAATTTGTCTAGTACCATTAACATGTAGCTTGTGGTATGACTTAAGATCTACTCATTAGCAGTGGTGTTCAGTTATTTATACTATATAGAAGGCAAAGATGAAGATGGACACATAGATTATATGTAAATAGATAGATACATTTTTGAAGTATCCTGAAATATGACCACTGAATCATGAAAATTATTAATTCTCTGGATGGGATATCAGGATTTTGGCAATAGACAGTATAATTTGGCAGGTACATCACAATGTTTACCCATAGTGAGCTCACCAGATTAGCCAGAATTGCTGAACCTTTCACAACACTTCCTCCTAAACATATTTCCAGAATTTTCAATGAAGGTTTTAAAAGCCCAGCTCATAACTTTACATCATATATTTGAAGTTTGATACATTCATTTTAAACAATAACTCCAATATATCTTATCTTGGATAGACCTGCAAAGAAAAATATCCAGCCTTTCTAATCATTCAGTCATCTACATCTTCCAACACAGTCAAAATTCCTGAAGAAGAAAACCAAACTTTCCCATTTGTACACTCATAAGGGTTTTACCTCTTCTGTTTAGCCACTTTTATTTTAGCCTCCTAACTGTAGTCCTAATGGAAGAAATTTCAAACTTGCTCTAAATGGTGCCAAATAAACACCTGATAGGATAGGACCCTCTAATGAAGTGTTTTTCAACTTTTCTAATGCTGCAAATCTTTAATACAGTTCCTCATGCTGTGGTGATCCCCAACCATAAAATTATTTTCATTGCTACTTCACAACTGTAATTTTCTACTGCTATGAATCGTAAGGTAAATATCTGTTTTCCGATTATCTTAGGCGACCCTGCTAGTGGTTCTCAACCTTTAGGCTGTGACCCACAGGTTGAGAACAGCTGCAGTAGAGCCTAAGACCATCAGAAAATACAGATATTTACATTATGTTTCATTAACAGTAGCAAAATTACAGTTATGAAGTAGCATCAAAAATAATTTTATGGCCAAAACCGGTTTGGCTCAGTGGATAGAGTGTCGGCCTGTGGACTGAAAGGTCCCAGGTTCGATTCTAGTCAAGGTCATGTACTTTGGTTGTGGGCACATCCCCAGCAGGGGGCATGCAAGAGGCAGCTGATCAATGTTTCTCTCTCATCGATGTTTCTAACTCTCTATCCCTCTTCCTTCCTCTCTGTAAAAAATCCATAAAATATATATTTTTTAAATAATAATAATTTTATGGTTGGGGGTCACCACAACATGAGGAACTGTATTAAAGGGTCATGGCATTAGCAAAGTTGAGAACTGCTGCTCTAATGGGTGGGGAGAGACAAAAATCTATAAGCAGTCTTCAAGTCAGCCAACATGGTCTCAAGATGGATCAAGTTTTATTTTAACCTTTCCTTTCTGGTTGCCTATTCTCACCCCCACTGAGTTATCATATTCCAGCTTTTTTGCAAGAGCACAATGGACGGACTGGAGCGTGATGTATTTTCATTTCATCTCCAAATATGTACAGTTTCATAATGGGCCATCTGTCATTTTGTGATTCCATGTAGACAACAATGCCCTAAAGTTTTGTTGTCATAGCAACCACACCAGAGTCTCCAAAGCAAATTCTGTAACCATTCCTACTCTCAGATTCAATCCAACATTGGATAGGGGTGGAAGCTACAGTTTCAGAAAATTCAAGTTTCTAATAGTTGTTATCTGTTCATAATTAGTGCCTAACCTAGTACACCTCAAGTTTGAATGAACTAGTTTATAATATTGTTTAAAAGAAGGAGGAGCAAAATATGTTTTCCATGAGCTGTGGTTTATTTCATTTTAGGTTAGTTTTGTTAAAAGGAAGTTAAATCTTGGTTTGAATTCTGGAGGGATACTCCAATGTAGCAATCAAACCTCCTTTTCATTTTGCTACAGACCAATTTTACAAGAGGCAAGAAAAAATTCAGCTCATTGTTAATGGTCTTACCTCCTATCTCAACATATTCCAGAGCATCAGGCCACATTATAGCAGAATAAAGGAACCAAATGTGTATTCTCTGAGAAGGGGGAAAAGCACAGTTTTATATCTTGATTGACTTTCTTTCTTTTCTTCAGACACTATCTTTTACTTTACTTTTTCTTTTCTGTAGGCATAGAAATGATTCGTTTTCTCTCCCTTTTATTTGCAGCATTTAACAGCTTTCACAGAAAGTATATAAGCATGGCCTTGGTAATATTGCTTCACAGGGAAGCAAGCCAAATCTCTTTGCTCTTCCTTCTCATGCCTCATGCCTTTCAAGCATTTTACAAATTTGTCAAGTTTTTATTTTCTAAAAGATTAAGAAACTTAGATTCAATTAGTTTCAGTTATTCAGGAAATAATGAAAGTTGCCTCAGTAGGAGGAGGTGCCATTGTAAAAATCTGGGTAAAAAGCAGAAAGAAGTAGGGGCAGTAAAAATAAGGAGATATTCTTTGCAGAAAAATCTTAGCATGTTCATTCATTCTTTCATCAAAATAGTGGGCATTGTCCAGTTACTATAGGAAAAGAAATGCAAAAAAAAAAGAGTAAATATGATCCCTACACTGACTGTGTGGAAAATGGGCTCTCACGTGCAATTGGCAGGAAGAAAATAGATACAATTAGAAATGTATATTTTTGAAATATCAATAATTTTGTTCCATTTTTATTATATGTATAACACATGTTCATTATTTGCAATATTAAAAATAAAATGTATTTTTAAAAATACTTATAGTCTCACCACTTGAAGATAACAATTTCTAAATTTTGGCATATAATCTTCTAGTTATTCTCATGCTTCTTTTACATAGCTGTGACATATATATACTGTTTATATGTATGTATACACACACACACACACATATATATGTGTGTGTGTGTGTGTGTATATATATATATTTCCTATCTAATAAAAGAGTAATATGCAAACTGACCATACCTCCACTACACTCACCAGCCACACCCACCAGCCAATCTGGAGCAAGTATGCAAATTAAACCAACCAAGATGGCTGCGGCCTCAGAGACAGCAGGAGGCATGGGTTTCCCTGGCAATGGAGGAAGCCAAGCTTTCTGCCTTCCCTGGCCTGCCTTGCTTTCTGCTTAAGGCTACAAAGTTTCAATTATGGATGATAAAACAATCCCCACAGAAATGGCTGTAGTCACAAAGTGAGCAGGAGGCTTGGCTCTGCTGAACACTACAAAGTTTCAATTATAGAAGATAAATAAATCCCAGATACCAGAGCCTCCGCTTGGGTCGCCAGGGGACATGGCCAGCCTGAAAACCACCACAGGCCCCTCGCCCAGGCCACCCCACATCCCAACGGAACCCCCACTCTGATCTGGGACACCCTTCAGGGCAAACCAGCTGGCCCGCACCCATGCACCAGGCCTCTATCCTATCTAATCCTCCTATCTAATAAAAGAATAATAGGAAAATTGACCAACACTCCAACACACAAGATGGCTGCCCCATGTGGTCAAAGATGACTGACCCTATGTGGACACATGATGGCCACCACAAGATGCCAGCAGGGAAGGGCTATTGGGGGGAGGGGCACCCAGGCCTGCAGGAGAGGGCAGTGGGGGGACCAGGCTGGCAGAGGAGGAAAGTTGGGGGTGACTGGGCCTGCAGGGGAGGGCAGTTAAGGGTGACCAGGCCTGCAGGAGAAGGTAATTAGGGATGACTAAGCCTGCAGGGGAGGGCAGTTAGGGGCAAACAGGCTGGCAGGGGAGCAGTTAGGCATCAATCAGGTTGACAGGGGAGTGATTAGGAGGTGAGCAGGCTGACAGGCAGAAGTGGTTAGGAGCAATCAGAAAGGCAGGCAGGCAAGCAGTTGGGAGCCAGCAGTTCTGGATTGTGAGAGGGATATCTGACTGCCTGTTTAAACGAACAGTCAGACATCCTTTGAGGGGTCCCAGATAAGAGAGGGTGCATGCTAGGCTGAGGGATACACACACCCATACATGAATTTTGTACACCAGGCCTCTAGTGTGTGTGTGTGTGTATGCATGTGTATGTGTGTGTGTGTGTGTGTGTGTGTGTGTATTTTTTTTCACACTTTAACATCTGATAGCTCAACTTTGAAAATAATATGTATTTTAATAAACTCTGCCTTTATAATTATTCAGAGTTTATGTATATATTTTTGGGACTCCATGTATATATACAGTATCTATATACTGAGTGGCCAGATTATTATGATCTCTGAATGCATAATAATCTGGCCACTCAATGTGTGTGTGTGTGTGTGTGTGTGTGTGTGTGTGTGTGTGTGTGTATACACACACATACATACAAGAGGTTCATTGAAGGAAGATTCCTGCAATAGGGCTTTCTACTGCGGCCTCTGCTGGCCTGCCTGCTTCCCTCCCTTCTCCCCAGCCCCGCCTGCTTCCTTCTCCACTGCCCCACTTGCTTGCTTCTCACAGCTTCCCTCCCTTCTGCAGCACTTGGCTTCCTTCTACACTGTCTTCAGTCTTCACTCTGCATCAGAATGTGGAAATTAACCACCATCTTAGTTGGGTTAATTTGCATACTTGCTTGAATGGCTGGTGGGTGTGCTTATGGGTGTAGCAGAGGTATGGTCAATTTAATTTCATATATATGTATGTGTGTGTGTGTGTGTGTGTGTGTGTGTGTGTGTGTGTATTTACTGGAGGCCCAGCCCGGTACATGGTACATGAATTCGTGCATGGGTGGGGTCCAGACAGCTGAGCTTTCCACACACCCTGGTGGTCCCAAGCCTCCACTCAAGGCTACAAATTTTCAATTATAGAAGATAAATAAATCCCAACAAAAATGATGGCAGCCATGGAGTTAGAGAGAGCAGGAGGCTAGGGTTGCCCCCGGCAATGGAGGAAACCAAGTTTTCTGCAAGTCCTGGCCTGCCCTGACCTCCACTTAAGGCTACAAAGTTTCAGTTATAGAAGATAAATAAATCCCAACAGAAATGGCTGCCACCACAGAGCGAGTAGGAGGCTTCACTCTGCTCCAGGCTACAAAGTTTCAATTGTAGAAGATAAATAAATCCCAGATACCAGGGCCTCCGCTTGGGTTGCGGGGGGGCATGGGCAGCCTGAAAACCACCACAGACCCCTCACCCAGACCACCCCACACCCCAAGAGAACCCCCACCCTGATTTGGGACACCCTTCAGGGCACACCAGCTGGCCCTCACCTTTGCACCAGGCCTCTATCCTATCTAATAAAAGAGTAATATGCAGATTGACCATCATTCCAACACACATGATGGATACCCCCATGTGGTCAAAAATCCTGCCCCAATGTGGACACAAGATGGCCACCACAAGATGGCCAGCAGGGGAAGGCAGTTGGGAGAAACCAGGCCTGCAAGGGAGGGCAGTTATGGGCAATCAGGCCAGCAGGGGAGGGAAGTTGGGGGTGATCAGGCCTGCAGGGAAGGGCAGTTGGGGGGGACCCAGACCTGTGTGGGAGAGCATTTGTGGGGGACTAGACCTACATGGGAAGGCAGTTAGGGGTGACCATGCTGCAGGAGAGGGCAGTTAGGGGCAAACAAGCTGGCAGGGGAGCAGTTGGGCATCAATCAAGCTGACAGGGGAGTGGTTAGGGGGCGAGCAGGCTGGTAAGCAGGAGCAGTTAGGGGCAATCAGAAAAGCAGGCAGGCAAGCACTTGGGAGCCAGCAGTCCTGGGTTGTGAGAGGTATGTCCAACTGCCCATTTAGGCCCAATCCCACTAGACAGGCAGTCGGACATTCCTCGAGGGGTCCCAAATTGAACAGAGTACAGGCTGGGCTAAGGGACACCATCCTCCCCCTCCCCACCCCTGCACAAATTTTGTGCACCAGGACTCTAATATTTATATAAATCTTATATATAAAACCAAAAATATCCTATATAATAAAAACCTAATATGCTAAGTGTCCAGTCATCTGGTTGTCCAGTCGTCCATTCAACCAATAAAAGTATAATATGCTAATGATATGCTAAGGCCACTCAACTATGATGTGCACTGACCACCAGGGGGCAGATACTCCAATTGGTATATTAACTTGCTGCTGGAGTCCAGCTGTTAAGGACTGAGTGAGATGGGCTGGACATGCCCTGGAGTCTTCCTGTGGTCCCTCCCTGGCTGACCAACCTCCTGCATCCCTCCCTGGTCCCAGTCGTACACCATTGGGGTCCCTCTGCCTGGCTTGCATCCTCTCGCAATCCAGGACCCCTTGGGAGATGTCAGAGAGCTGGTTTTGGCCTGATCCCACAGACCCAGGCCAAGGGACCCCAGACCTCTAGGATTATATAGTTATATATTTAATTCTGGATTGCCTCCCTCAATATGATATTTACATTATGATTCATTAACAGTAGCAAAATTACAGTTATGAAGTAGAACAAAAATAATTTTATGGTTGGGGGTCACCACAACATGAGGAACTATATTAAAGGGTCACGGCATTAGAAAGGTTGAGAACCACTGATATAGACCATTCTTCCTCTTTAGAAGTGGAAATGTATAGCACGAGAGTCTGAAGTTTCATGCACCTGCAGCTTCAGAGATATAAATGGTATGTGCTTGTGTTTATATAAGTGTGTCTATGTTTCATACTTATATATATGTATTTCTGTATATGTGTGTGCAATTGATAAATCATAAATTGCACATTCACAGTCTTTTATATTGATAGCATGGTTTCAAGATGATGTAAGAATTAATCAGTCATTGGAAAAGATGTGTCTTTAGAAATCTATGACTGAAGTAAGGAATGATGAGCATTATAAGATACCAGTTAACCTTTATACCTAACTCTTCCTTCTACAAGAGAAAAATAAAGGCTGCTGAACACATTCATCTTACTGCTTCAATTACTTGAAGTGGATAATCAGCTTACCACTATAAGAATGACGCTGAATACATGTTGATTTTTCTTTGGTATGGATTGCTGTGCTTGACATACTCTTTTCATTATTATGCACCAAGGAACCAACCACCTGGCATCATTGTCTATCTTAACTACTCACACATTAGGTGAGCCTCCTTTTTGCAGCTTTTTTTCTATTTGATATAGTTGCCAATGCATGAGCCAAGAATTTAAAGTATGGGTTATTAGTTTAAGTAACATAGTTTATATTTTAAAATACTGTTTGATGAAAACTGCCAGTTTTAGACAGAAATCTTCTCCAAAATTCAATGGTAGATTTTTCTAGAACATATTTTCCTCACATATCTCTCAAGAAAGGTGCTCTTTCTTAGTTTAGGTAACACTTCAGTCCTTTAATAGGTAAAGTTGTGGTTGCACCATGGCAGGCACACATTCTTTGCATAAATGCCCTTATGTGAACAACAAAAATATGTACATGTTTGCTGAATAACATTTGTAATGACAATTATTATTGTCAGCTTCCACAAAAAAGCATATGCTCAAGTAGGGCCCTATTTCTGTCTATCCACCTGTCTACCTGGCATCAGGCAGGCAACATGTGGTCCTCACATAATTGGCAAGGCCTGTTCCCTGCACTTGGGGCACCTGAGGTTGAGACATCCCTTCTGTAGCTCTACCACTTGAATTGCCTATGAAGAGAGCTCTCTACAAACCTTTAGTTGTCCTTGTGAGCAGTACCCATCGAGTCAAAATCCTGTCAATAATCTCTCCCAAACAATTCCTTCCCTTCAATGTGTTAATATTAAAGTACATTAGCCTTCCACCTTTCCATCGTTCACATTTTATAAAAGGATCAATTGTGTTGACTGCTCATGGTCTATGAGTCTGAAAAAGTCCATCAGTCCAACCCTATCTGGGGGCGTGAAGCTTTTAAGATATTGTCTTGACCTTGAGCCATCAAGAACCAAGCCCCCTAATATCCTGAGAGCCCCTAATTGCAACTCTTACTAAGTGTGAGGGTCTGGAGTTGGTCTGTGTTTCCTCACTTACTATCTAAGTGACACTCTGCTTCAGAACTGAGCTTCTGAAAGACCACCTTCCACCCCCCTCCCAACATAACCCATGCTAATGTGAAGTGTATAGTTTCATGACTCACCATCATTCGTAACTGCCATGTTGCCCTCCCTGGGCAGCACCTTTGCTTTGTCCTGGCTTTTTGTGAAGACTACATGATGCCACTGTGACAAAGCATTTATCCAGTGGGCTAATGATGAGTCCCCAACTCACCTATGAGCACCAGCTCTTAACTCTGGCAGATGCTCTTACACAGACATTGTTCTTAAGAAATCCCTCAACCAGAGAATGTGGCAATTTGCTTCTTCACTGCCCTCCCTGGACGTAAACTGTACTTCAGGACAGAAGTAATGTCCAACTGAAAACAGAATCTGCAGTGGTGAGTTACAGTTTAGGAAATAATGCTGTGCCTTCAAAACCAGGAGAAATAGACTGGCTGATATATTTATTCTAAACAGAGATACATAAGAAAGAAATTTCACTGATTGGTGTATACTGAGTATAACAATGTTTACTATTGTATGCTCTCTTCTATCATGAAGTGGCCGAATTATTGCTTGAAAAGAATATCTTTCGTGCTAAGGAAGAAGGTAATTTTAAAGAAAATTTTCACAACATACATCCCTTACCCCCAAACACACACAAACATCATTCTCTTTCAGTGTTCTTATTGTCTTGGCCAGGATAATAAGATTGGGAATTTCAAGGAAACTAATACGATTACTTCATTGCTTTATGTTTAAGACTAGTACAAGCAATGAGCTGACTAATTTTTACATCTAAATTAAAAAAATGGGGGCACCTTGGATATTTGTAGACATTTATCATTTTTCTTCTCTCAGATTACACAGAAATTGATTTCTTAGTATCAGTCTTCTTATTTTCCTCAACATAACTCAGTAGGCTTCCAACCAATCCATAGCTACTACACAAGCACTGAGGAAGATGGGATTTTCATAGAAGGTCCCAACTTGAGCAACAGGACCCAAAGACACTCAGAGCTGTTGGTGTGCACGGGGTACTTGCAGTTGACGAAGAGCTAGAAACTTGGGTTGCAAGCTGCATTGCAAGAAAAAGTATAGAACAGAAGATGATGCAGTGGGCTTTCTCTCCTTTGCCTTCTCTCCTAAAAGCATGTCTTCCTTTTCTCTCTTACAGAAGTAGGTCTTTGGGTTTTCCAGTAGCTCTGACCTAAATTCTCTCTGGCCCTTTTTCATCGAATTACCAAGGTACCAGAGCAGAGATGCACTGAGGTCAGCATTGGGCTTTTGCCCATTGTGGGCAATATGTGATCACATCGGTGCAGTTAGCTGCAGAGTGGGTGCCAGGGACACAGGAAGCCAGACCTTGACTTTTTTTTCTGCTAGAACCTACCATCAGATATCAAGTCACTTATTATCTGGTTAATTTGTACGATTCATATTGGTGAAAACCAAAGCATCTTCAGGTTTTATCATTGTGATCTCTTCCACCAACCTTGCTTCCACCCTCAAATCAGTGTCAACCAACAGTTAAAACCTACCAGCCCCAAATAAAAAAGCCTTCTTGCACTTGATCTGATAGCGCTGATTTATTCCCTCCTTTTTCTTCCCACCTCCACATTTTCCTTAGACAGATGCACAGGCAAGTTAATTTTCTGGTTATGTCTCTTATTAGCCATGTGAACTTGTACAAAACACTTATTCTCTCTCTGAGTTACAGTTTTCATGGGAGAAAAATGAAGGAAAAAGTGTTTGCTTCACAGAGGTGTTATGGGAATCAAATAAGATATTTCTATGTTAAGGTACTTTAATGGAGAATATAGCATGTGTAGACACCTCCCACAATTGGGGCTACTTCCTCAGATGTGTATGCACATTCTCTTTCCTGTCTTATTTCAAAACACTCCTAATAAATCACATCCTTAACAGAATCCATAGGATCTATATTTGTCCCCCCAATAAATGAGCTGCCTATTAGTATACACAATAGGGAGCCAAGTAGCTATTTTTCCTCTGTTTAGATTTTTTACACTACCTATTTATTTTTATAAAGCAAGTTTCTCTCCCAGAATCAAAATTAACATATTCAAAAGCACTCTTTATGCCTTACACTTGGGTTCCTGCAGTAAATGGAGATCTGGCTCCATTTTAACTAGCATAAGCCTTCACTTGGATTAGGAACAATTCAGTCAGAAGATTTAAAAAATTAGAACCCGGGAATTGTTCTTGTGCTTTAGAAAATGAAAGAATGCATTTTGGAGAGCAAAGAGTCAACCCCCTCCCCTGCCTGCGTTATCCTGCCAGCCCATCGCTCCCTCTTGCTGCTATTAGGCTCTCATAATGTAAAACATTTCTTCATTTCCAGCAGATAATACTTTCAGTGAAAAGGTAATTTTTGAAGTCTATTACTTGCATTCTTAGCGAAGAGCACAATGTAGCATTTTGTTCTAATATGCCATTGAAATTGTTTGAGTAGGTACACCATGGAATCAAATACAAAATGTCAAAATGGTTTCCATTAACTATGCACATTTGCACGGCTTCCGTTAATGGCTGTGTTTTTGTTCTTTTCCTTCATCTTTGCATCTATAAGATGAAATGATTCAGTTGATGTAACTGAAAAGTACATTGAAAAGGTAGAGAGCAAATGACAAAAGCATCAAGCCACAATTCCACCCACATGCTTTATTTTATAATGAAGTTTAATAATGATAGAAGCTGTTGCTAGATTTAAACATCCGTCATTTCAGCAATTGTAGTTAATGTGAATATCGCATACCAAGTAATGTTTTATAAAAACATGGCAGGGCTGGTGTATTACAGTGAACTGAAATGTCATATTGAAATCTTAACTAGATACTATTATTGTAATATATATTACGCTAAGAGAAACGTACTTCAACTCAAAAAGCTAATGTAAGTACGGTGTTTTTCCCCCCAACATCCTAAATTCAAACAAAATCATTTTGTTTGGAAGAAAATTTATTTTTCTTTTCTAAGATTTAGTCCGAACACAAATTAATACCCACTACTTATTATAATAGGTGTTGTCCTGATGTATCTTAGTAAATATACAACAAAAATATAATTATTTTTCTTTGATAAAAAAATTAGCTTTAAAAAGAAATTCATGGTTCTACACAGTAAACATTTACTAGTCTCCAATGTATTTGAGTTACCACATCAATCGATCATGAAAAGGAAGAGATCTTTCCAATGGCAAAACCATAGACCCAAACCTAAACAAACTCAGTTACAAGTGGTAGAGCCCACGGCTGCATGAGGAAGCCAAGCGGTGGCCATGCGGGCTGAGTCATTCAGCAGCAGCCTTCTGTGCTTTGCTTCCCAAGAGTGTGGTTCCTGCTGACAATAGCAGAGCAGGCCTGGTAATATGAAATCAGCACCTGACAAATCCCTCATTTTCCACTGCTACTCCTTGCCCCCACCCCCACCTCACTCACACAGTCTCTGCCCACATCAAGAAGGTTTAGCAAATATCTGAGCTACCTGAGGAACATTTCACAACTTCATAGTCACATGATGAAGGAAGAGCAAAAAGGAAATTTTCATACCTGGATATTGTTTTCTTCCTCAATCTAGTAGAAAGGATGAGAAGAAAGGCAGCCGACTTCTATACCTCCATATTTCTCTTGAGTCCAGAGCTGTTCAAGAGTGACTAGGAGATTAATAGTAGCTAGCCACAAAAATCTTGTTCTGTGTACACATGTGGGGTAGTTTCATCACTTTCACCTCACAAATACTTTTTCTTGTTAGTTTTGGTTCCGTGGAGTTCAGTGTCATTTTGGTTCCCTGGAATTCTCTGTTCTTGGACGTGCCTTTTCCTATTTTAACAGCTTCACAAATTCTACTGCATAAGCTCATCTCATTCCACAAAACATCTGGAACAGTCTTCACCACCAGATGGCAGTGTAATACCATTCGTGCATGCAACAAGAAGAGAATGGGCTTATGGGACTTTGGATAAGTACTACTCATTAAGCTAGTCCCTGAAATTAGATACAGTCTAATTAAATATCCTTTAAATATTCACTGCTGATACTTGAAGTTAAGTGATTCTTAGCTATGGAAAATGAACCATGTTTCACATAAGTACTGCTATGCAACAAACCACCCAACAAAACTCACTGGTGCAAAAAGATAATGATTTATTATTTATCACAGTCCTGAGAGTTGAGTGCACTCAGCTGGGCCATTCTTCTTGGTTTACCTTCTGCTTCATGAGACAGAAGTGAGGTCTCTCATGTAGCCACTTTCATCTGGGACCTTGGTTGGGGCTGAAAATCCCAAAATGGCCTCACATTCTTCAGGGTCTCTCCCTCATTGGCACAAACTTCCCTAGAACATGTCAATCAACTTTCAAACAATAGCTTTCCAACTGGACACAGCCCTTTGTTTAAAGATCTATGAAGCCTCTGCTCTTATCACACTTGCTAATATTCTACTGGCTAAAGCAAGTCAAGTGGCCAAGCTCATGGTCAAAGTGAAAGGGACTGCACACAGGCATAAATACAAGAAGACAATTTACCCTAGATTCATGAAAGGATCCACAGCTCAGCAAGCACTCAAATCAGAAAATGCTCCAATTCTGATTTACATTAGAAATGTCATAAATTGCTATCTTTTTCTCCCAGTAAATCTTAGATTAGACAAATGGTGCTGAAAAGCTTTTAAAATGTCAGAAAGATAGACCACCTGGCAGAGCACAATTCCAGGCTTTAGCCTTAAGACTGTAAAACCCAATACTAAACTTTTTTAAATGATGTTGGGAAAATTGGACAGACACATGCAAAAAAAATGGATCTAGAACCATCAAATTACACCATACACAAAAAGAAACTCAAAATGGATTAAATACTTAAATATAAGTTGTGAAACCATTAGCAGCAAAATCTCAGACACTACTTATAGCAATATGTTTGTGGCTACATCTCCTAGGGCAGTGGTCAGCAAACTGTGGCTCACAAGCCACATGAGGTTCTTTGGCCCCTTGAGTGTGGCTCTTCCACAAAATACAACGGCATTGCCGAAACCAGTTTGGCTCAGTGGATAGAGCATCGGCCTGTGGACTGAAAAGTCCCGGGTTCGATTCTGGTCAAGGGCACATACCTTGGTTGTGGGCACATCCCCAGAAGGGGGTGTGCAGGAGGCGGCTGATGGATGTCTCTCTCTCATCGATGTTTCTGACTCTCTATCTCCCTTCCTCTCTGTAAAAAATCAATAAACTATATTTAAAATAAAAAATATCACAGCATGGGCAAGTCTATTCTGAAAAAGTGGTGTTAGAAGAAGTTTAAAAAATTTGGCTCTCAAAAGGAATTTCAATCGTTGTACTGTTGATATTTGGCTCTGTTGACTAATGAGTTTGCTGACCACTGTCCTGGGACAAAGGAAATTAAGGAAAAAGTAAACAAATGGGACTACATCAAAATAAAAAACTTCTGCATAGCAAAAGAAACCATCAACAAGATGAAAAGGGAGCCCACTATTGGGAGAACATATTTGCCAATGATACATCCAATAAGAGGTTAATTTCCAAAATTTATAGTGAATTTATACAACCTAACAAAATGAAGACAATCTAATTATTAAAAAGTGGGCAAAGGACCTAAATAGACCTAAATATCCCCAAAGTAGATATACAGAAGGCCAAGAGACATATTTTAAAATGCTCAAAGTCACTAATCATCTAAGAGATGCAAATTAAAATGATAATGAGTTATCACCTCACACCTGTCAGAATAGCTATCATCAACAAATCAACAAATGACAATTGCTGGAAAGGATATGGGGAAAAAGGAACCATTGTGCATTGCTGGTAGGAATGCAGACTGGTGCAGCCACTGTGAAAAACAGTATGGAATTTCCTCAAAAAATTAAAAATTAAATTTCCATTTGACCCAGTGATCCCATTTCTAGGAATATATCGTAAGAAACAAGAAAGAATACATGCATCCCTATGTTCATAGCAGTCTAATTAATAGCTAACATCTGAAAACAGCCCAAGTGCCCATCAGCAGATAAAAAAAAAAAAACTGGTACATTTATACAATGGAATATTACACAGCTGTAAAACAGAAAGAACTCTTACCATTTGCAACAACATGGATGGACCTGGAGAATATTATGCCAAGCAAAATAAGCCAGTCAGAGAAAGATAAGTACCACATGATCTCACTCATATGTGGAATCTAATGAACAAAATAAACTGATGAATAAAATAAAACCAGAAACAGAAGCATGGAACAGATTGAAGAATTTCAGGATGGAGGTAGGGTCAGGGGTAAGTGGGGAGTGATTAACCGGGCAATTTATATGCACTGGAGGGAGATCCCTCAGCTCAGCTTGCCCCCTCTCATAGTCCAGGAGCCTTCAGGGGCAGGAAGCAACCCAGCGATCAGGGGAAGGTGATGCCCCATCACACTTCTGCTGCTACCACTGCCAACAGCACAGGCCTCAGCCAGCCCTGGTTACCTGAGCCTCAGGAGGCCCTGGGCAGCTGGGCAGCTGACATCTGAATCTTGCCTGTGCCTCAGGCCATCCCTGGACAGCTGGGGGGCTGAGGGAACTGGGAGACTCTGGAGGCAGGCGTGCTGTGAGCCTACTGCCCCTGCAGGGTTGAGGGGACTGGGCACTAACATCTTGTGGCTGTGGGCACCACCATCTTTGAGGGTATGGCAGTCAATTAGCATATTCCCTCCTTATTGGCTGTGGGTGCCACCATCTATGAGGCTAGTGCAGTCAATTAGCATATTCCCTCCTTATTAGATAGGATATGCATAATCCACGGACACAGACAATAGTGTGGTGAAGGTCTGGGAGGGGTGGGTACAGGGTGAAGGGCGTCAATGGGGGAAAAAACAGAAGCAAACAAAGGGGACATCTATAATACTTTTAATAATAAAGATAATTTTTAAAAAAAAACACCTATTATTGAGCAAGCTAGAAGAAAAAACTGGGCTAAGAAAACTTAAAAAGAGTTTCATCAACTAGATACAAATTTGATAGTTTACAAAGACAGACTTCCTAGCATGTCAATGAAGTCTATTGCAAACCCAATCCTGATAGATAAAAGTGAAGGTTGTTTTATGAACACAAATTTGGAACAAGGGGAGCTGGATATTCTCAGGGGATATTTCCATTAATGCTGATGAACTGTCCTTCTCCATTCCACAAACATCTCTGTTTTAAGAACTGTCTCAGCTCCATTGAATGACAACAACATTGCCTCTTAACAAGACTAGGAAAACACTGATATACATGTTTTTCACTAGTCAAGATTATTGATAAGATAAAGAATAAAAGTCAAAACTTTTCCTCAACGTTATGTGTTGCATGAAGCCAATATTATTTTTTATCTAAATAATATTCATATTTATTATGCATAACCCAGAAAGCATTGTTGATACATAATGTTGATTCGGTAATGAGTGCACTTCCATTTTTAATCTGATAATCCCCATGGCTAACAGGTTGCCATAGCTAAATGATGCTTTTGTAGTTTAGTAACATCTGCCAATGATTGGACCTAAGGACAGTATCCAACAACAGTTCCAAATTTGCTTTCCAGCATGCAGATTAACTAAACAGCAAGGCCTTGCATCTTTTAAGACAGTCTATTAGATTCATTTACATCTGAAATTTATACAGTCTGCAATTGTAACTGGCACATGCTGTTGCTATTCCTGAACTTTCACAACAAAATGGGGGAAGGGGCAGTTACTTAGGCTCTTCAGGAATAGTGTGTATTTTTGTTTGGGTATAAAGATAACAAATACATGGTCTGATGAGTGGAATATGTGAATTCTATAGGTAGCATTTCTCTATATGAAACCTATAGTAGGCCAAACTCTCAAATCCCAGTTTTCATGAGGGAAATGTAATTTTTCTATAATGATTGTTCTTTTTCCCATGGCAAAATATTCAAAATATTCTTCATTATGTTACAGCCTGGGATTGATTCATTAAATGAGGATAGAGAAATATTCAAGCCATTAACCATATCATTTATAAAAGAGCTTTGTCTATTTAAATATTAAATATCTCATATTTAAATATAAAAAATGACAGTTTTAAAAAACATTGCTACACAAGGCTCTCTTAAGAAATATATTTATTTGAGTATTTATTAAATATTATGTTCAATACATGAAGAGTCAGTTAGACACTCTGCATTTAAATCACGTTAACTCTTTTAGGCGCCCACTTCTTGAATTTACAACTCATAATAAAACAGCTCTCATCTGAGAAGTCTACCATCACCTAAAATTCAACATGTTGGATTGGAATTGGTCAGTAATATTTATGGTGTGCCCTGAGAACATGGCTGGTGGTGTTCTCAGAGCTAATCAAGGAACCACATAGAACTCAAGACTCTAACAACTCCTCTCAAGAAGAGAAACTCTTCTTTTATTATCCCTTTTGATAAAAGGGAGTAAATTTTGAGCATGTGGTAAATGCTCAATAAATATTTCTTTGTCATTCTCTTCTCTCCTCACCCCATTGCAGAAACTGGTATAACTTGCCAAACTCTCCTATTTCTATCTACTTTAATATTTTCCCCTAGTTTTACAGTCTTGAGACCCAGAATTCCTCCTAAGGTCTCTTTCCTACACTCCTAATAGCCCATCTTTACTATGCCCCATAGGTGCTCTTTCATATTTCTCAAATTCATCTCTACCTCTCCATCCCCTCTAATACCATGTGCTAATATTCTTGCGCTAGAAGTCCAGCAACAGCTCTAGACCTGAATTGCCTGCGCTGATGTCTTATTTTCATCTGGACAATGCTGCCACCTTCTGCAGCTTTCCCGCGCTAAAACATGTCCAGTGTAGTCTGCAACATGGGCTTGTTACGCTGCTTAGACACAGTCTTTTATGTAAAGTAAATTTTTAAAAAATATTTTTATTGATTTCAGAGAGGAAGGGAGAGGGAGAGAGAGATAGTAACATCAATGATGGGAGAGAACCATTGATCTGCTGCCTCCTACACGCCTCACACTGGGGATTGAGCCCACAAACCAAGCATGTGCCCTGACTGGGAATTGAGCTGTGACCTGTTGGTTCATAGGTTGATGCTCAACCACTGAGCCACACAGGCCATGCTAAAGTAATGCCTACCTTAATGCTGTTGTGAAACCAACCTTTGCAAGGGATCTAAGGGGGGTTACATAGCTTAGGTAGGGGGACCAGAGTTTTGGTTAATATCATGCATTCAAATGGCCAATGCACACGTATTAGTATGGCATCCCCTAAAGGATTTTCTAAGCTACTTCCCTCAAGAGATCTTACTTTAAAAAGAAAGGGAGATGTAGAGAGAGAAACCTTCACTTGTCAAGTTTGAGAACCCAACTAATATATTACTCTTAAGTCTAAAAATGGATTGCATGCTCTGATCAGTACTTCACTTAAGCTGCTTAACCTTTTTTTAGCCTACTATTCTAGAAATTCATTGAAGATTATATCTCTTCTTTTTTTGTTTTTTTCTTACCTTTAGCAAAAATGGAATTATTTAATTAGAGACTCTTCCAGGTTATTTTAAAGGGCATTCTGACATCTCCCGAGGTTCTTAGATTCCATAAATTCTAAGTTTACTTTCCAACTTTAGTGTAAAAATTGTAGACATAATATCACGCATGGGAGCAGACATTTGCTAAGTAACCTTTATGCCTAGATGTACTTGGTTCTCCCTCACCTTCATTCTTAATACATTTGTTCAGCAAAGATTCTTTTTCAAAGATGTGGGTATTTGGAGCATTCTTTGAATATTCTTTAAATATTCTCAGCGCAGGACACTATATCATGTGTGCTAAAGATGCCCTCAGAGCATTGGTACAGGTCTTGGCACAGCACAGAGAACAGAACCTACAGGAATACACGGGGAGACAACTCAGGAGCTTCCACTGGAGGGCCAGGTCCACCAGCAACCATTTCCAAAACAGCTAGACCAAGCTCACAGCGCTCTTGTAATTAATCTTTGAATCCTGAAGGAACCATTATGCTCCTTCTCACAGCTGCTGCTATGAGTCACATAAAACATCACCTTGGTTATGAGACTAGAACTTTAATCATATATTAGGGCTGCAAACACAGCCTAAAAAGGCATAAAATCCAAATTGTTTTCATGCCACTGTAGCAAGTATTAAAAAAAATACCCACACACTTTTATAACATAGATTTGTGAAATGATGAAAATGCTGCTATCATTTATACTTTCCTTTCAGAATGGACACTTACTTATAAATGAATGGTTCTGTAATAACCCAATGGCACCTTCATAAATCTCTCCAATGTATGGTACTCTGTAACACATCTGATGAGAAATGTGTTTACTCTTTTAGGATTAAAAATAGAAAAACACAATAGAACAAGTTCATTGGCAGGTTCAGGTGGCCACTTAGTTTATAATAGAATCAGGAAATGAAAGAGCCCGGTGGTGCAGTAAAAAACTCCACTAGAACCCATTTTTAGCTAACACAAGCAAAGCATGCTAGTGAGTTTCCTCAGTTGTCAGCATTTAAGAAAAAATTAACTGTACACCTCCTCTCAATCAGCTAAATATTTGTTCAAATCTTCAGCTTGTTATTTCTTCATTAGCAAGGTTTCCCCTGCTGCTCAGCAGAATATGGGAGGAACTTCGCAAATGTCAGAAGCACTCAAGATGAATCAACCAAGGGAAGTGAGAAAAAAAGCTGGTAATCAAGTGGAACTACAATAGTGGCACATTTCAAGCTGGGAAATAATAGATCAATACACCAAGCTCTTTCCCACGGGATAATACTGCTATTTGTTCTTATTTGGAGATTTGTTTTTACTCATCAAATCACAAGCACAATGTACTTCTGTGTTAACCTTCAATTTGTAAATGATCATTTGTATTCTAATCCTCAGAACACTGCAACAGAGAAAAGAGGGTGCAATTTGGGAAGAAAAGCTGAGTCTCCTGAACAAAGGAGAACAAAATAAAATAAGCAAAGCATTTTAGGGGAAGAATTAGAGCTTTAGGAGCTCCTGGTTAACGTATAAATCGCTCCTCCTAATAGGTAAATCAAGCCTAATGATGCAGAGTTGGTGAAATACGGACAACTACCACAAAGGTCCTCATTGAAAGAAATGTTGAAAGCTTCACTTTAATCTGGCATTAGTAAAGTCTACCATATTCTTTCGCTTGTTTTGAAAAAAAAAGTTAGTTATTATTTTGAAATTGCACATTTTACATTTAATTTTGTGGCCTGGTAAGGATCTTGGTGTGTGAAAGTTCTCTTGCTATCATTGGTCTAATACAATACCTTATTAGTAATCTTTTATATGATTCCATGTTAGTTTCATCACTGTTGTCAAATAATAAAACATGTCCTAGTCTATTTATCTTTAAACCGGTTTCCTCACATCATTTCAGATGTATATCATAATCTAAGAGTTCCCAATGATGAAAATAAAAATAAAAACTTGGTTCATAAACATAAATCATAGATATAAAGATTGTTATTTCTTTTTTTTTAAATATATTTTATTGATTTTTTACAGAGAGGAAGGGAGAGGGATAGAAAGTCAGAAACATCGATGAGAGAGACATCGATCAGCCGCCTCCTGCACACCTGCTACTGGAGTTGTGCCCGCAAGCAAGGTACATGCCCCCGACCGGAATCGAACCTGGGACCTTTCAGTCCGAAGGCCGATGCTCTATCCACTGAGCCAAACCAGTCTCGGCAGATTGTTATTTCTTTATCAAAGATAGTGATATATCAAAACAGACCTTCAAAATATGTTTCCAAAATCACACAGAAGAAAAAGTTTCAATATATAGGTAAATAAATGAGCCCAGAAAAATTTTACAGTGATAATGCCCATCTTCCTTAGTTAGGAAACTCTGTACATATATTTTTCTCTTTCCAAAGATAAACTTTTCTACCCTAGAAAGGTATCATTTAAAAAAAAAAAAAGTATGTGATCCACCATAAAAAGGAACAAGTCACTGGCCACCAAAGTGCTCTCCATTGCAACCTGATGACAGTTATTATTATGTGAGAACGTTAACAACCTTCTAATGGATCCCCAGGCTAGAATGGGAGCTGAAGCATTGAAATATTTAGCAGTGAATTGCCTGGAAAAATCAAAACTCACCACATTGATGTTTTAGCAGGTTTTTCTAGTATTTACATACAGGATGAAGACAGAAAAGAACACAGGGAAAGGTTATATTTTAATCCCCATGTTCATCCATAGCCACTACAGGGATTAACCACACTAGTGTGCTTACCCTGCCCCTCTGGGAGGAGTTAGCACTCTTCACAAGGGCCAATTTTGTAAAGATGGATATAAAATGCCATTTGAAGAACCAGTCTGCAGGGTTGGACACAATCTACCTACGCTAAGGTGACTGTTGATGAGATTGCACCATAGATTGGGGGCCTTGGAGAAGAGGTGAGGAATAGCTCATTGAGTAAAAAGAAAAAGGGTACTTCAAGGAGCAGAGTTTGGTTACTCTTTCATAGTATAGTGATGGATCTTACATAATAAACAAATGAAGTGTTAACACCACTTAGGGACAAAATGATTGCAAATTCATCTTAGGACAAAGTCTGTGGGTGAGCCACTCAGGGGCTGTAGGAAAAATCAGGTAGCGCTTAGTTTACAGTCATTCCTTCCGTCGCTTTCAAACTTTGCTCACGACATTCCATAGGAAAGATCACAATGCTGACAGTTTTTGCCCAGTGCTTCCTAAGGAAAGCAAGGATGCTTTGCTGGACTCCAACAGGCAGGGAGATAGATGTGCCTTCCCTGGGTGCTGTGAGAGGCTCTGTAGTGGTTTCTTTTGTCAAACAAGTTCTCTTTCAAGCTGGCTGAGAGTTTCTTTTTTACTTTGTTATGAAAATTCTACATAGAGTACAGAATGGTAATTCTCAACTGCAACATGGATTTTATTTTATGCCTCCTTCTAAATAAGTCTTTTCTAAATATATTTTTGAGGACGAATGGCACATAAAAAGGAAGCTATTAAGGAGGACCACGGGGTGTTGTGTTGGGAAGGGCTGATTGTCCCTGACAGTCTCCAACTTTGGGATTCATGGAAAGGCAAACCACATATATTTCCGTGACACTAGCATGCAGATACATTTTGTGTCACATTGCCCTCCCCATTTTGTCCTCTTTTTTCCGCCCCCACTTTCTCACTTTTCTTCTAAAATGGTACGTCTCTCATAAGGTATGTCCTGGGGGAGCTTTTCTACGTTATATGAATCAACACACTATCGAATCAACATCTTTTTAAAAGGACGCTTGCTTAGTCCTACAGCAGCCCCCGAATTAGCACACACCGTGTTTCTTTAGGCACTCCTTTGCATGGCATTATGTAGTATTATTCTGTAGTAGGGCACTCTGGGAAAAGCTCCGTGCTTTCAAAACACTGAATCTCAGGGAGGTCCTGAGCAAAACCTGGAAACAAATTTGAATCTTATCCTTCGTTCAGGTTTCGGTCTGTGACCTTGCACCCAGATTCCATGAATAGAACATTGTCCTCGCAGGGCAGAGGCTCAATAACTGGACATTTTCTGGGTCTCTGAATTTGTACAATGAGATATCAACTCCAATCTGCGAGCACAATGCTCCAGTGACTGTCGGGAACGGCTGCAATATTGATGCCTTTCAATGTAGATCCCATCACTCACCCAGCAGAGCTCAATAAAATGATACTGTCGTTAACAAGTTTGATAACACGAAGTTACTTTAAAACATGGAACTAATCAGAGGGAAGCCTGTTTATGCATGTCACCACCACCTTTAATTGTCAATAAATAAACAAAGATTTGCTTCACCTATTGTCATGTATATCAAGTCATTAATCTAAACTAATGAAGCTTAAGATATATGACAGGCAGTTTTTACGGAGCGCCTTCTTAATGATATGTTTGCTTTTCATTTCTATGCCAAGAGCCCATTATCAAGAGAGCAGCATATTATGGTCCAAACGCATTGAAATCTACAGCACTAGTCTTTGTTCCGAGTTCACGATAAGCAGCGCTCGCACTTACATATTCATGTGCTCTCCGAGATGAAAAGCACTAGTTAGACAGGAATAAAGGGAGAGGGGACAATGCATCTAATGCTGCTGTTCTGTTGGGGGGGTGCCCCCCCCTCCAGATTTTTAAGCTCACCTGGAAAGAAAAAGGAAACTAAATCTTAGCCCAATTCATGCACACATCCATTTAGAAAAATGTGAGTGAATATGTATCCTAAACACAATGAGTCCTAATCACTACAGAACACTCTGAATCTCCCAAGAACACAAACCCAGGATGCCAAGCTGCAAATAGCTCCTGGATGATAAAAGCAAGCATTCTGCAATTATTTCAATGTTCACATTAGTCCTAAAGCTTTGATGGTTTCCAAAGATGAAGTAATTATTTCTCATTCTGCTTCTAGTTTGAAGAATAATGTGGACAAATTAACATCTATCAAACCATAATGATTCCTATACCTGGTGACATCACCAACTCAAAATAGTTGACCCTCTGGGCCAACACCATCAGGAGACTGCTGCAGGCTCCAAAAACCAAATGAAAGATTCAGTCATGCCCCAGTTTGGTTTACTTAAATCTGGAGAAATACACCGTAAATGGGACCAGATTCCAAGAGAACACAACATGTCTGTGGGGAGGTTCAGCACAAAGGACTATTACTCTGTGTGGCCAAGAATCTTGCTTATCTCGCTACTCATCGTATTTTACTGCACCTTCCACAGTCCCTGGCCCATGCAGGTACTTGTTGGATATTTTATACACTCAGAAAGCAACTATCATATACAGAGCAGAAGGATATTTTTAAAACTTTTCTGGAAATACCTTCTTTTCCTCTCCCAGCATATTCCACCACTTTCTAGAGTACTAGTGAAAACAGGAAGGCTTCCATTCTCAAGTACTGCTGCTTTTTCTCTGTCTCCAGGATCACTCAAGAGGGGTCGTTATGAAGTCATCAGCCCATTCCTTCTTGAATTTTCTACTGGTTCAAACCAAAGCAAAATTCAACTTACTTCTTCAAGAGATATTCATGGAGCATACCGTGAACTAGATTGGTATGTGGGCCCTCCTTGAGCTCAGAGTCTCACACCTACAGACTTAGAAAACTTGGTAATCAGCATTTTGGAACTTGTAAACAAAGTCCTAAGTGTCACAGGAGCCCAGAGGAAGCAGATTGTGAATGGTTAAGGGGTGGCTTCTAAGGACACATGTCATATAACAAGGCCCAGGAGGATGACTTAGCTTCTAAGAGGCAGACAAGTGGGCATTTCATGGGAAAAGGTAAGGTGAGCAAATTAAGAGAGCGTGATAAAGCACTGAGTGGTCCAGTGTCCTAAACACTGGGTTTCATGAAAGACACTGACAAGGTCATTTTGGACAGATTCTAATTAAAGATCATAACCATAACAACTGTTAGTATTTCTTTAGCATTAATTATTCCATGTACAAAGACATTTACTTTTCACTATAAACCTCATTGTTTCTTAGGAGATAAATGCTGACATATTTTTTTAAATATATCTTTATTGATTTCAGAGAAGAAGGTGTCGGAAACCAAATATTGTTCTCACTAAATGGATGTAAACAGGAAGCCAGAAGGCTGGTCAACCTTAATTGCTCTGAAAGGTCAGAGCTAATTACTCACTGTTTAGTTGAAACATTATTGGTTGAAGCAACCTCTATGTTTGTTTCTTGTTAATTTCTGTTTTTGTTATTTCCTGCCTAAAGGCTAGGGGTGTGTCCCAAATCCTTAATAAAAGGGAGAAAAAGGCCAGAGCAAGTGGCAGTCCTTTCCACTAGAGGAAGGCTCCCGCCTGGCCCCCCAATATCGCCAAATTAATGCTTTCTAGTCTCTCATTTCGTTTGCGTGCGGCCTCCTTCAGAACCCGAACCCTGACCCGGAAACCCTGAACCACGCGGGACATGGAAAGAGGTTCCCACAGAAGGGAGAGAGAGATATAGAAACATCAATGATGAAAGAGAATCAGCGATTGGCTGTCTCCTGCATGCCCCTTACTGGAGATAGAGCCTGCAACCTGAACATGTGCCCCGACTGGAAATCGAACAGTGACTTCCTGGTTCATAGGTTGATGCTTAACCACTGAGCTATGCCAGCCGAGGGTAAATGCTGATATATTTAGGCAGTATATAGTTGGGTCTTGCTTTATATCCAGTCTAACAATCTCTATTTTTAAATTGGAACATTTGGATAATTTATATTTAATATAATTAATATTTTGGGTTTAATTTATCATCTTGCTATGTGTTTTCTATTTGCCCCCAATATTCTCTGTTCTCTTATCTTTCCATCCTGGTTTTTGAGTAACTGAGTATTTTTTCCATGTTCCATTTTATTGCCTATCTCTATTTAATATTTATATGTCTTTGTTTACTTGTCTTACCACTTGCCCTAAGATTTATATATGTTTAGCTTATCACAAGCTACCTACAAATGATTTTATATCACTTACTATATCATATTTACTTCTGTCTCTCTATTTTTGCTTCAAACACTTAAAAATATTTTTAAAAGCTTGAAAAAGAGAAAAAAGTCCTTTATATTTAAATATACTATATACCTTACCTAATAAAGAGGGAATATGCTAATTGACATTCACTCCATCAAAGATGGCTGCACCCACAGCTGAGGCAAAGTTCCCATAAGGAGCTTTACCGAGCAATAAGCAGGGACCTAAGGCTACGCCCTTCCCCGCCCCCATGGGGCTTGACAAGGGACCTCAAGGTACGCTTCCCATTTGGTGCTGGGCTAAGGGACCTCAGGCTTTTCCCCCCATCCCAGCACCAGGCCGGGGACCTCAGCCTGTGCTCCCAACCAGGTGGGGCTTGATAGGGGACCTCAGGTTGTGCCCTCTACTCCAGCACCAGGCCAGAGGACCTCAGACTGCACCCCCTGCCTGGTGGGGCTTGACAGGGGAATTCAGGCTGCACCCTCCTGCCTGGTTGTGCTTGACAGGGGACCTCAGGGTACTGGGTCAAAGGAACTCAAGCCATGCCCCAGCCCAGCAGAGCTTGATGGGGGACCTGAGGCTATGCTCCCCTCTGGTGCTGGGCCGGGGAACCTGAGGCTACACCCCCCGAACTTGGTAAGGCTTAACAGGGGACCTCAAGCCATGGCCCCCACCCAGCAGGGCTTGACAGGGGGTTTCAGGCTGTGTCCCCTACCTAGTGGGGCTTGATGAAGGACCTCAAGACACACTCCCCGCCCTGGTCTAGGCTGGGGGACCTCAGGCCACACACACACCCATCCTGGCACCAGGCCAGGGGACCTGAGGCTATGCCCCCTGCCCTGCAGAGCTTGACAAGGGTGGGACTGGTTGGGTCTGGATCTAGCCCAATGTGGGGAGACGGCTGGGTCTGGTCTCACAGGATTTTGAGGTGCATGTGGGTTGGCGGGGACTTGACTCTGGGTCCTGTGGTGAGCCCCAGACTCTGACAGGAGGAAGGTTTTCATATACATTTTATTAATTTTCTTTCATCTCTGATACTTCTATTATAGATAAAGCACAAATAGCAATATTAAATTATTTCCTCTAATTAATCCCCTTTTAATGTGCATGGATTTCATGCATGGATTTCATGCACTGAGTCAGTAGAGAGAGAGAGAGAGTGTGTGTGTGTGTGTGTGTGTATGTGTATGGAGAGAGAGAAAGGCCCATAGCATGAAATTTGTGCATGGAGTGGGGTAGGGTATCCCTCAGCCCAGCCTGAACTCTCTCCAATATGAAACCCCTTGAGGGATGTCCAACTGCCTGTTTAGGCCTGATCCCATCAATGGGCAGTCGGACATCCCTCTCACAATCGAGAACTGCTGGCTCCCAACCATTCACCTGCCTGTCTGCCTGATTGCCCCTAATTGCTTCTGCCTGCCAGCCTTATTATCCTCTAACCACTCCCTTGTCAGCCAATCAACACCTAACTGCTCCCCTGTTGGCCCAATTGCCCCTAACTGCCCTCCCCTGCAGGCCTGGTCACCCTCAACTGCCCTCCCCTGCAGGCCTGATCCCCACCCCCAACTGCCCTCCCTTTCAGGCCTGGTCCCTCCAAATTGCCCTTCTCTGCCGGCCAATCATGTGGTAGCTATCTTGTGTCCACATGAGGATGGCCTTCTTCTGTGTTGGAATGATGATCAATTTGTATATTAACACTTTATTATAGTGTGTGTGTGTGTGTGTGTGTGTGTGTGTGTGTGTGTGTATGCTATTTCTGGTGTTCTTTTTTCAACCCCTTTATTGATTAAGGTGTTACACTATGTGTCCCCATTCCTTCATTACCCCCCTATCCCCCACTCATGCCCTCAACCCCTGTTGTCCACTGGTTATGCATGCATACAATCTTTTGGTTGATCTCTTCCCCTTACCCCCACCCTCCCTTACAATCCTTCTGAGGTTTAATGATCTGATCGATGTTTCTCTGTCCTTGAATCTATTATTGTTTATCAGTTTATGTTGTTCATTATATTCCACAAATGAGTGAGATCATGTGATATTTATCTTTCTCTGACAGGGTTATTTCACTTACCATAATGCTCTCCAATTCCATCCATGCTGTTGTAAATAATACACTGTAGTTTTCCATTGTGTAGATGTACCACCGTTTTTTTTTAATTAAACCTTTATTATTCAGATTATTACATTTGTTTCTCTTTTTCCCCCTCCATAGTACCCCTCCACCCAACTCCCACCCTTCCCACTGCCCTTACCTCCCTCCCATTGACCTCATCCATAGGTGTATGATTTTTGTCCAGTCTCTCCCTGTACAACCCTCACCCCTTTCCCCCTGAGAATTATCAGTCCACTCCCTTTCTGTGCTTCTGATTCTATTATATTCACCAGTTTATTCTGTTCATAAAATTTTTACTTAACTTAATTTTTAGATTAACTTAATTTTTGATAGATATGTATTTGTTCATAATTTTTGGCTTTTACCTTTTTCTTCTTACTCTTCTAAAAGAGTACCTTTCAGCATTTCATATAATATTGGTTTGGAGTTGATGAACTCCTTTAGTTTTTATCTGTGAAGCTCTTTATCTGCCCTTCAATTCTGAATGATAGCTTTACTGCATAGAGTATTCTTGGTTGTAGGTTCTTGCTATTCATCCCTTGAATATTTCCTGCCACTCCCGTCTGGCCTGCATCGTTTCTGTTGAGAAATCAGCTGACAGTTGTATGGGTGCTCCCTTGTAGGTAATTAACTGTTTTTCTCTTGCTGCTTTTAATATTCTCTCTTTGTCTTTTGCTCTTGGTATTTTAATGATGATCTGTCTTGGTGTAGTCCTCTTTGGATTCCTTTTATATGGGGTTCTGTGTGCTTCCTGGACTTGTAAGTCTATTTCTTTTACCAGATGTGGGAAGTTTTCAGTCATTATTTCTTTAAATAGGTTTTCAGTATCTTGCTCTCTCTCTCCTTCTGGCACCTCCACAATTCTGATGTTGGTATACCTGAAGCTGTCCCAGAGTCTCCTTACATTATCTTCACATTTTTGGATTCTTCTCTCTTCTTGCTTTTCCAGTGTTTTCTGCTTCTTTATATTTCAAATTTTTTACTTGATTCTTGCCTTTCTCTAGTCTGCTGTTAGGACTCTGTATAATATTTTTTATTTCAGTCAGAGTATGTTTAATTTCTAGTTGGTCCTTTTCCATCTCTAGTTGGATCTTTTGCATCTCTAGTTGGTCCTTTTTCATCTCCTCTTGGCTATCGCTAACCTTATCCAACTTTTTTAGGATATTCTTGAAAAACCTTATAAGCGTGGTTTTGAACTCTATATCCAGTCATTTGTTTTCCTCCATTTCTTTTGTTTGTGATCCCTTCCCTTGTCTTGGCATTTTCACTATGCCGGAAGAACTTCTGTGTTGCATTCAGCCTTATAATACCAGACTTGAAAAACCACAGAAGCCTCTCTGTTGAGCTTGGGATGGGTGGAGTCTCAGGGCTTAAGGGACCACCCTGCCTTCTAGTCGGCCCCACCCACCATGGCCCCTGAGTTTCACGTGACTGGGTAATTGCTGGAGCGGTCCTTGTGTGCACGCACAGTGCCTCTAGACCGCTGCCTTTCCGGCTCCCCTGTGCTCCAGTACCACACGAGTCTAGGTCCCCAGGGTTTCACCCGAAACTGGGGCTTAGTGGAATTAGAAGTGGCACAGTCGGGAGGGTCTGTCTCCCACCCACTCTCAAAAGTAGTCTGTCCTCTGCGCGCAGTGCTGTGCGTGCCACCAGACCTCTGATCTTTTGCAACTCCCCTAAATTTCCGTGCACCTCTCATTTTTCACAATCCAAACTCCCCCCATATGAGTTTTGGCTGGATCTGGGGTTTAGTGTCATAAGATAAGGGGTTCAGTGCCTTTGAGAGTCTCTGTTTCCCTCCTGCCAGAGAAAACCAGCCAGGTACTCCAGCACCCGCTCTCTCCATGCACGCATCTCTGTACCTCAGCTTTTTGCAGCTCCTCTGGGTCTCTGTGAGCCCCTCTCTTTCCCTCTAGTAGTAGAATTTCCACTCAGCCAGCTTTCCTGTGGTTCTGGATGATGTCTGTTCTGTCTTTTAGTTGTACTTTTGAAATTGTTGTGCAAGGCAGCAGTGTAGGTGTTTACCTATACCGCCATCTTGAATTCTCTGTACCACAGTTTTTTAATCCACTCATCTGCTGATGGGCTGTTGCCAGATCTTAGGCTGTTTCCAAATCTAAGCTATTGTAAATTATGCTGCTATGAACATAGGGGTGCATATATCCTTTCTAATTGGTGTTCCTGTTTCTTTGGATATATTCCTAGAAATGGGGTCACTGGGTCAAATGGGAGTTCCATGCTGTTCTTTATTCCTTAATAAAAATGTTTCCATCAAATATCATTTTCTTTAGTCTGAAAAATCTGAACACTTCTTGTTATGCAATCTTGTTGACAATGAATTCTCTCAGATTTTGCTTTATTGAAATAAAAATAATTCTAAGGATACTTTTGAGGAATAGAATATTCCAATTTGAGATATTATGTTCTGGCTTGCAAATTTCTGATAAAAAGTTTGCAATTAATTTTTTGTTTCTATACACAGTAATCCTTAATGGGACAACTGTCTCTCCAAAGAACACTTATTTGGCAATGTCTACAAACAATTTTGAGTGTCACTTGGGGGTATTGTGACTGCCATGTACTGGGTAGGGGTGATGGATGCTACTACACATCCTGCAATGAACAGGGCAGCTCCCACAACAAAGTACTTTTCAGTCCAAAGGTTCAATAATTCTGACTGGAGAAACCATGCTCTGTAAAAAATTGAGTCTGTATTATTTGGGCTGATTTTAATACTTTTTATTTCTGATTATCAGCTATTTTATTATGATGGGTGTGGTGTGTTTGTTGAGTGTGTATGCGAGTATGTGTGCATGTATGTGTGTGTGTTCTGTCTTGGATTTGTTGAGCTTTTTTAATTTTGAGGTTTATGTTTTCTTAAAATTTTGGTCATTAAATATTCAAGTATTTCTTCTGCCCTTCTTCTTTTTTCTGTTTTTTGGGGACTCCAATTACACATATGTTAGACCACTTGATATTATCCCACAGGTATCTGAGAATCCATTTATTTCAGTCTTTTTCTACTTTATATGCTTCTTTTTAGTTCTGTTCTTATGACTTTGAGATCACTGACCTGTTCCTCTGCAGCACAAAATATCATTCACTGAAATATTTACTTTAAAAATTATAATCTTGATATCTGGAAGTTCCATGTCATTCTATTTGTTTTTATGATGACTGCTTTATTTTTTAAATATTTTTATTGCTGACAGTATTACACATGTTGCCCATTTCTCATCCCCTCCCAACCCTCACCCTACCCCAGGTCTTCCCCACACTATTATCTATGCCCATGGGTTATGCCTATGCTTGTAATTCTATTTTACATCTTGTATTGGTCTTCTAATTATGTGTAATTTTTTCCTTTAACTATTTATGAATAGTTATATCTGTTTTATAATAGTTATGGATTGTTATGATATACTGTTAGTTCCATCATTATTCTCATTTCTGGGTTTGTTTTTATAGACTAATTTTTTTCCTTGTTACAGGCTATATTTTCCTACTTCTTGGCATATCTAGTAATTTTATTCAATTCTGGACATTGTAAATGTTATTTTGTAGAGTCTCTGAATTTTGTTCCAGCCTTTAATTTTTAGTATGCAGAAAAGTATGGAGCTTCCATGTCCTTTTTCACCAGGTCACTCCCCACACCTCCACTAGTTCACCAACCCAGTTCTCTGAATAGTCCTTTTGGATTTTTATGGAAGCTTCATTATATAATCATGATTGATTATATTGTAGACCACTGGCAATCACATTAACTTCCAGTTCCTCTAGTCTCCCAGGAAATCTGGGGGGTGGGACTGAAAGTCCCAACCCTCTAATCACAAGGTTGGCTCCCCTGTCAACCAACCCCCCTTTTTAGGTGCAGTCCAAGAGTTGACTCATTAACATAACTAAAGGCACCTATATTGCTCTCATTAATTGGGAATTTCCAAGAACTTTAGAGCCTGTGACAGAAACTGGCTAAAAAACAAATACACATTTCTTATTATAAATCACAATATCACAAGCTTCCCAAACATTATTAATTAATAACAATTTGTCAATAAGTATCATGAACTTTAATGTCTTTGTGTTTTTAAAACTTAGAGGTTTGTTTTAAATCTATCTATAAGGAATAATAGAAAACGAAGGCTTTATATAAGAGAACATTCACTACAATACCTTTTAAATATATTAAAATGCACAAAATAAAAAAATATCTCCATTAAAATTTTTCCATATTTTCCAAAGGCTTTTGTTTTATTTTTGTTTTATTTTGACAAAATAAAATATTATGTATAGCTAAAGCTCCTCAAGTTTTCCCTTTCCTATTTCCATATTCTAGAGTTTCTGATCATCATGCCCATGCATGTGTTAGCTTTTTTAATATATATGTACTCAACAGCATTGGTTCAGAATGGAATGTTGAAGCTAGGGCTTGTTTCAAGTGTCTGAGATACACCAATAAACAAAGAAACTGCAATACCTGCTCTAATGGAGCTTACTTTCTAGGCAAGGAGACAGAAAGCAAACAATATTTCTTAAAATATATCTATATATCTATATATAGACATATAGAGATATAGAGATGCACAATAGCATTTTAGAAAGTCCTGGATAAAATCCTGTGGATGGGGCAGGCTTCAGATGGCTGCAGATCTGGTTATAGAGAATAGTGGGTTATGAGTGGGCCTCGCGGAGGAGGTGCCATTTGAACCAAGGCTAAGGAGGTGAGCCTGTGGAGAGAAAGGGAAGTGTTGCCCAGGATGGAAAGAGCCAGAACAAGGGCCCTAAGGCAGGAACATACTTTTCTGTGTAATCTAAATTTTCTGCACAAAGGTGCACTCCTATAACCAAACTAAAATATTTTATTGTTATTGAAAGACTTTCACAATAAATACTAAAATCTTTAAAAACAATAAAATATGTAAACTATGGCTAATGACCAGGAAAGTTTCAATAAAAGTTCTTTTTGAAATCTCTTTGCCACCATCACCCACTTGCTTCCACACTCTTAGGGTACCTCTACTGTACTACTATGTGAACGCAGTCCAGCCTGTCAGCCTCAAGATTTTACAGGATTAGAGAACATCAACCACATTATAGTCAATAATAAAAATGCAGTCTTCTCTTTCAGGATAGAGACAACATTTACCCCCACACTCTTGTATTGTATTCAGCTACTAATTCTTTCAGTAGCAAGCGTCTCCCAACTGTGACAAAATTCAGGTAGGAACAATTATGTCACCTTGTTTAACACTTCAGCATTTCACTAGAAAATGGACACTAGCCCAAATATAGCTCATTCAAGTGGAATTGGTGAAAATCCTGGGTGCTGATGCCACCCACTTGACATCACATAAGGTTCTTTCTTCAGAATCAAAATAATAGGGTTTTTATTCCTTCCTTAACAACAGAGTTACACCTAAATATGAAATGAGACTGGGAATATTTCAGCTGTTTGAATATCTCTATTCTTCAATATTGAAGAATATTTCTGTTCTTCAATCCTTTCTGGAAATGTCATACAAACTCACCATCCACAAAAGAAAGAAAAAAAAGTATACACACACACACACACACACACACACACATATATGTGTGTGTATATATATATATGTTATATACATTATATGTATATAATATTTTATGTAATGCTTCTACTTATACTTCAATTCTGTTTTTGATTCATAGACTTTAAACTATTTTTAAAATCATATTTGGTTTCTCTGGCAATTTTCTTCCTTCACCTTTGTTTCCCAACTTCCATAAGATAATAAAAAGAAACCTATTTTTATAGAAACATTTACATACAATCTTGAAGTGAACAGGAAGGCCACAAAGTCTATTTCTTATAGTGCAAGAAACAAAGAAGGGCTTTCAACCCAGAAATGTCAGGCACCATTACTTTTTGTATGGTATGAAAATGCTATGTCTGTTGATGTCAGAGATAGCAATATGTCTATCTACACATGAACCTTGATGATTGTGGTATGCTTCAACAGACTCCTGGCAGGCCATAGACAGTAATTGTTTTCATAAAGGGCCAGCATAAAAACCAGTGCAAGATGTACTTTTTGCAACATTAAATCATTTAAACTGACTTTTAAAAATTTACAACTGAGCCTGCATTTACCATTGGAACATTTTTCAAAGAGCCAGAGGTAAGTAGAGATAATCTTAATTTTAGTAATGGCAAATTGCATCATTATGGGTTTCATTGCAGGCTATGTGTGTTTGTGATAAAATATATTTTTTTTTATGTTTCTACATGACAACAGGTATATGTAGCATAATAAAAATGTCTAGATACAAGTCCAAATCCTTATTGGTTATCATACAGGAATTTTCTTTATAAGGGTAAAATTATATACAGTGAGAACCAACAAAAATATGCACTAAAAATATTTAAAGGTCATATTTTAAACACCCTCCCTTACAGCCTGTTTGTTTGTAATTTCAGCTTCTGCCTTAAATGTCTAGTACATGTGTAGCATATTAGTTTCATTTGAATGAAAGACAAACATAAATAAGGTTTTTAAAATCACCGTTAATAAACACAAACAAGCAATTTGAGTACTGAACTCAACCTGAGAAGAGTAATTTACCTGTGGGTTTTCCAATATTTCTAAATGTATATGAAAAAATATCGCTCAGTCTCTGCATAGAAATAAAATGTAATCTCTCTCAAAGGCCCTTGGTCATTCTATTCTCAGCCAACAAGACAGTGCCAACTCCATCTGCCTGAGAGAATAGAGATAGGATTGGGTCTCAAGAACACCTGGAACCAGGGGCTAGTTCAAGCTCAGAAATTTGATTCTGTTTTTATCTCTGCTGATATCTCATTATCTCTTATGCAGTCGTATCTATTCCACAGCAGACACAAGGCTTTCTATAACTCCTACCTCCAAGAGGGATTACTATTCTTCTATTAGCTCCAATTTAAAAAAATTAGAAGCCCTAACTGGTTTGGCTCAGTGGTCAGAGTGTTGGCCCAAAAACTGAAGAATATCATGTTCTATTTCCTGTTAAGAGCATATACTCGTTGCAGGTTCCTCAGCCTCCACAGGGTGCACACGGGAGGCAGCCAGTTGATGTGTATCTCACGTGGATCTCTCTCTATCTATCTATCTATCTATCTATCTATCTATCTATCTATCTTTATCTCTGTCCCTCCCTCTTCCTCCATCCCTCCTCCCTCCCTTCTACTCTCTCTAGAAATCATGGAAAAAAATATCCTCAGTTGAGGATTACAAAAATAAAAATTAAAAATAGGGGCAGATTCTGATTTGGGTCAGTTTGGGTTATACATGTCTGTTTTTGAAACTGTGAGATTAGATTGGCTGTCCAGGACTGTCCCAATTTAGAACAGTTGCCTACTCTTCATCCAGTCACTGGTTGGGGTGGACAGGTTCTGCAAAGAAAAGGTGGTGGCATCTACTAAATCTCATAATAATGAGGACAAGACACTTTCCTATGAGAGGGAAAGTAGGGTGTTGGCAAACCTAATATTTCAATAGACAAATACATTTCTGCCAACTTGAACTCATCAAAATAAATATCCATACAATATGTTGAATTATACACTGAGTGGCCAGATTATTATGATCTCTGAACACATAATAATCTGGCCACTCAGTGTGTGAGAGAGTGTGTGTGTATACACACACACACACACACACACACACACACACATACATATATATATTAGAGGCCCGGTGCATAAATTCGTGCATGGGTGGGGTCCTGCCAGTCTGGCCAGGGGAGGAAACATGGGAGGTTGGATGGCCTGTATGCTGGTCAAACTCCTGGTTGAGGGGACAATTTGCATATTAGCCTTTTATTATATAGGATAAATACTGAGTGGCCAGATTAGTATGCATTCAGAGATTATCATAATCTGGCCATTCAGTGTATTTCCTTCCAATTAGTTAAACTTCTACAAAGTAAGGAAATTGAAAAATATCTAAAATTCATTGAACACAAATTAGTCTTGCCTAGGCAACTCATGAGAGCAGTTTTCATAGAGCCCAATTTAAACTGAGCCATATCCTAATTATTTGGTCTAGAAAAATATAAATCTCATATGTTCCCTGCTCCTTAATCTTATTTAGTTCAGTTTTCTTCTTTATAAATCTATTTCAACAAATCTCATTTTCACAGTTACCTTAAAAATGTAAAAACCATAGATGCATTAGATAGTCTATATGATATTTCATAGACATTGCTGATAAAATGTGTTTATTTTGAAAAAAGTAAACTGTCTATGATTTCAGGGATGTTTATTCCCATTTGTTGCAAACACATTTGATGAATGTAATTGCCACCATGACCATAAGTCATATAATAAAATGATTGTTTATAGCTGTGAAATTCATCTTCTTCAACTGAATTGTAGATTCTTCATTTTAAATATACTCTAGTCTAAAAATTCTTCCAACACAGGTGTGACCAAAAAAGTCAATAAGTCTTATTATTTTGCAGGTGAGAAAAAAATAAGTGTGCTTTAAAAAAAAGAAAAAGAAAATAAGTATGATATTTATGAATACATCATTAAATTCAGTTTTTGTTTAGGAGTTCCTCATCCAAGCAAGACTCAGAAGCAGTATTAGTTAAATGCTTTCCTAAATCAAATGAAAGGGAAAACAAGAAAGCCACATTTTATTTCGCAACTGGGTTTTTTTGTTTGCTTACTATAACAAGGGAGTTATTTAAATTATTGTTTTGCATACATTTGTGCTCATTTGCATACATCTCTAACCTTAATTTTCTGATTTTCTCAGAGATGAGTAGAGCTAGTTAGGAACATCTGTGAACACAGGGAATACTAACCTCACTTCCAACTTCATGGGCCAACTTTCCTCCCGTTACAATTCTCTCTCAGAATCAAGGTCATACAGGAAACCCAGCAGGTGTGACTCTTCCTCTGTGATCAACTCACTTTGTTTTTCTATTTTTATGCTCTCCTGAACACTGTATAATTAACTCCCCTAATGGTTCTAAAACTGCTACGTAAATATATTTAATGAGCTCCTATCCATGTTGACAGAGAGGAAATATGATGACTATCAGGTTTGCTCCTAGGAAATGCACCAACGCTCACAGGTCATTGGTAAAAATATCAACCTCCTGCGGTGCAGATTCTAAGACAGCTTAGACCATCTCCTCCAGTGATGAAGCATCAAGCTGTGGCAGGCAGGCATTCTTGAGAGGTTCGGAGTCATTTCTCACGCTATGTTAAAACCATGACACAATGTGGCCATGACCCTAACCCTTCGTGCTCCTGCTGAAAGTGGAAGCAGATGGCTAAGATCAAACCAAGCCTTAGGTTCAACCAGCAAGCATTTATTGAATACCTGCCAGAACTGGTCTAAGTCCTTTCAACTAAGCTGTTGTGAAACCCTCCTATAATCTTCCGTTTAATTCAAAGTGAAGGCCACAAGCCTTACAGGGCCCCCAGGACCTTTCCTCCACCTCACTCTACTCCAGCTACAATGATGTCCTTTCTATTTGTCTGACCCACCTTGTATGCTTCCTTCTTGGCATCATGGCACGCTGGGTTCCTTCTGCTTAAAAGCTTTCTCTATAGATATCTGCTTGGCTTGGCCCTTCCTTCCTTGATTTTGGTCTTTGCCCAAATAGAACCTCAAAGAGGTTTTCTCTGGCCATATTTTCAAAGTTTCAGCGCTCCTAATGCATTCCCTAACCCTTTTCTACACTTTATTTCCTTCCTTAGCACTTCTAAGTCATTCTCTTACATAGTGCATATTTTACCCATTAGAGTCTGCCTCTATCATGAGACAATAAGCTTTAGGCAGTTGAAGATTTTGGTTTGCTTTGTTCACTGCCAGCTTCCAAAGACTGTCTTGCAGGTAATAGCCACTCAATACATGTTTTTAGTTAATCAATAGATTAATACATTTTCAGATTGCATAACAACTCTATAAGATATTATTTCTTCATACCAATGAATAAAATGGACTCGGAGATTAATACATCCAAGGTTCCAGAATACATAAATGGCAAAGCCTCTCCACCCCCAGATTGCAAATCCCAGATTCGAGTCTGGGACTCATTCCTCTTGAGAAATGTAGTCCAAAGTCTAGGTGGGGTGGGGTGAAGACAGATGTTGGAAATGCATATTGGGAGCAGTATCCATGGCCTAAGGAATAGGTGAGACCAGGATTGAGTGGGGGGTGAGGGGGTTACATACATCATATGATAAAATGAATAAGATTCCTACACTTAGATTCAGATCCTGTGCTTATTATCAAGTGGCTAAAAAATGTTTCAAGTTGCTATCTTACAAATTCAAAATATTTTTCAATTATATATATCCTCTTCTTTAGCTGATTAGTAATTATCTGTATACAATCTAGGCCTGATCCCATGGGAAAGAAAGTGCTTTGCATCTCCTCTATCTTGGGTAATATGAGTACGAAATGAATGCTTTTTGAGTGATATACTGGTTATATTAGCATTCTTATGATTGCTGACACATAACTCTTCTTTGAGTTTCATATAAGTTGAATGGTTCCGTGTGGCAGGATGGGGGAGAGAGAAATCTGAAATGAATAACATGTTGATCCCACCCATATCACAAGTTTTTAAATTTAATATTTTTTTTCTTGATTCTACACAACAGATTCATGTAGACACATATCAGGTTTTAATCACACTTCTATTGTGTATCTAATGCACTCCCCTCAAACAGATAGACAAACTGCTTTTTAGTAAAGCATCTTAGGTGGTTTAGCAGAACCAACTTGCTTTTTCAAGTCCCTATATTCTTCTCCCTAGTTTATACCTTTTAGGCTTTATGAGTCACGGCTCTTTTGCTTGAAAATGGCAAGAAATCAAATAAAACTAGCTTGAGCAAAAGAGGGATTTATTAGCAAGATGCAAATTGGCTGTACCTTCACAATGCCCACCAGCCAATCAGGAGCGAGTATGCAAATTAACCCAACAAAAATTGGCAGGTTAATTTGCATTCACAGGTGCCAAATGGCTGAGTGTAAGGCAGGACACTTGCATTCCACACCAACTCAGCAGCTCTGGGCCCCTGGGCAGCATGAGAAGGCAGAAAGGCAGCTCCAGGCCAGAAGGAAAGGCAGTGCCAGGAGCCAGGGGAAGAAAGGCCCATTCTTGCACAAATCTTCATGCATCAGGCCTCTGGTATACTTTTACTCATTTATGTTGTGGGTTCCTGTGTACGCACTAAAAATAGACCCAGCAGGTTTCTAATGTCTCACAGTGGAAGATGCTAGTACCTGTGGGTCATGCATTCATTCCTCTGGTACACCTGCTGCAGTCATCAGTGTTAATAATCATCACATCTCTGGAACAACCTAAACCTTAAAGACTGGTCCTTGCCTTAGTATCATCTTCCTTTATGATTTATATCAGGGGTGAGAAACATTTTTTTCTACCAAGGCCCATTTGGATGTTTACAACATCATTCGTGGGACATACAGAATTATCAACTTAAAAATTAGCTTGCTATATTTGGTCAAACATTTCATTAACTCACCCCTAATGACTTGTCAGGGCCAGACCAAATGATTTCTCAGGACTCATACAGCCTACAGGCCAGACATTCTCCAACCCTGATTTATGTGAACAAAATATGATACAGGAAGATTGAAAAATATGCAAAATTATATTTATTTTTTATCAGAAATAAGTCCCAAAGTGAACTACATTCACATATACCTACACATACACACACACACACACACACACACACACACACACACACACCTATCTCTCTGTGCTTCACAATAACTACATTAAGGAATTTCAGATTAGCTTGGAAGAAAATCACTATTTCTAAACAGAAGGTTTAAGAACTTTTCTCAGATTAAAAAAAAAAGTCTGTGAACATTCTAAGCTTCTGATAAAGTTAGTGGTGATTCTATTCAATAACATGATTCACCTTATCCTTGTACATATAAGAAAATCAGAGTCCAACAATAGCCACAGATTTATAGAAGATGGTATAACGCACCAGCTGAAAAACTGCACTTGCTGTGCTACAAATGACTACTCTTCAGAATACAGTAACTTTCCAAATAATAGCTACAGAACAAAGCAAAGAAAATTCCATCTGTTAATCAATACCCAAAGAATGCATGCCATTTCCATCTCAACCAGAGAAATCTCTGCATTAAAGACATGGACACAGCCACTGTCATTGGTGAACCCATCATTATTCATCAGTATTCATCATTTGTCATTCATTAACCTCTGGATGGAACACATTTGCTAGGAATTGTACAAAAGAAAGTCTGACGCCATGGGCTTAGAATAAAAAAGAAATGGTGAGGAGATATTCAGTGAGATTTAAAAAAATGTAAAAATTGGCACAGGGAGAAAATTCAAAAAGGAAATCTAAGCCATGGAGGAAATAAGCATTAAAATTTGAATTCCTGTTTGGGTTAAATTCACCATCAAATATTAGAGAACCACTAAATGCTTTAGAAAATATAATATTCTAGTGGACCAGAAGAAAGTGGGGAGGGGGGAATAAAAGGAACTATAACTTCATGTCAAAGGTAATTATTTTTTCTCTTATTTTTCTTCACAGTCCCTAACTGTGAAGTAGGAACATAGTAGGTTCGCAATAATTATTAATAAAAGAATTAATAAAATCATTCTTTAAAGTACTGTGGCTTAAAGGTTTTTGTGAGGCACACTATGTGGGCTAGGTGGTCTGTGCACAAAGGCTTTTGTGTCAAATACGTTCACCAATGCTGTATAATATCAGTTACAAGATGCACATGGCCCATGAGTAATACTCCTAGAAGAAAACATAGGGAAGCAGATTCTTGACATTGGTCTTGACAATGATCTCTTGGGTAAGTCATGAAAAGCATAGACAAACAAAGGTTGAAATAAGCAAATGAGGCTACCTGAACTAAAGAGCTTCTGCACAGCCAAGGAAACAATAAATTGAAAAGCAACCTGTAGAATGGGAAAAATATTTTCAAACCGTATATCAAGAGGTTAATATTCCAAGTATACTTGAAAAACTCATACAAATCAATTATTTGCACACAAAAGAAGCAAATGATCCAATTTAAATATGAACAAAGGAACTGATACACATTTATCACAAAAGGCTTATTTTTATCTTCCTGAACAAGAGTTCCCTAGGACAGTGGTCAGCAAACTCATTAGTGAACATAGCCAAATATCAACAGTACAACGATTGAAATTTCTCTTGAGAGCCAAATTTTTTAAACTTAAACTTCTTCTAACACCACTTCTTCAAAATAGACTCGCCTGGGCCGTGGTATTCTGTGGAAGAGCCACACTCAAGGGGCCAAAGAGCCACATGTGGCTCACGAGCCGCAATTTGCCAACCACAGCCCTAGGATATATTAGTAAAGTCATACTGATGAAAAGAGGACAGTAATAAAGTTCAGTTAGTGAAGAAAGCCAAATCGAGAAGTGATGTCAATATTAATGGCAAGCAGTAATAATATAGATGGCTTTGACTCTCACTGCCAAAGTTGTGTTGTATGGTGGCAAAATAAATACTTTGGAGTGATCCAGTCTTAGGTTTCGAAAAACACTTGCCACATACTATTAGCTCTATGGACTCATCCAAGTTATTTAACCTATTTGAATATTGCCATACAATAAAATCTTATTTAAAATTTTTTTAAAGATGCAATCCATCAGAACTCAGAAAAAAAATAACAAAAAAACAGAAGTATTTGGAGACAAAGGTAAAATATTGAAGTAGATCTAATTGCACACATTGGTAAAGAAAGCATGATAAAGGAAAATATATTTATCAATAAGTTTCAAATCTCCCAGATATCCATGCTTTAATTTTTGTTCCACTGAAGTACCATTTTTTTGTGAAATGAGATTAAAAAAAATAATCCTCTTACTATCATCAAAAGGAGGGAAAGGGTGAGACAATCCATCATAATTTATTATTTAAGAATAATATTTAGCCTGCCTGATGTGGCTCAGTGGTTGTGTGTTGATCCATGCACCAAGAGATCACTGGTTTGATGCCCAGTCAGGGCACAGGCCAGGGTTGCAGGTTTGATCCCAGGAGGGGACATGCAGGAGGTAACCAATTGCTGTTTCTCTGTCATCAATGTTTCTATCTCTCTTTCACTATGCCCTTCTCTATTAAAAATAAATCAATAAAAACATTTTTTAAAAAGAACTTTTTAAAGAAACATTGGAGTTAATTATAAACAAAATAAGCACCACTTAAGTTCCACTGGTGTGCTGACCTTCTAAACTGTTGCCATGACAGCTAGTCCCAGACACTAAAGAATATTACTAATTCCATCTCCTTTAAAATATTAATTGAGCTAAAACAAAATACCTTTATTCATAAGTACAAATTTTCCTATTGCTTTAACTGTGAAAAATACATGGCAGATCAAATATAAATGCCATGATCACTAGCTAAAACATGAGACACATAGAAATATAAGGTGACCAACTTAATGAACAGTGTGCAAAAAATAAATAAGACATTTCCTTTTTAAGTGACAAAAACAACATAAAATGTATAAGGTAGCTAGTTGTTTGATTGTGGAAAAGGTATAACTTGTCTCTCACACGCACATTTGGACAAAAAAAATCCTGTCATATTTGGAGAGGAAAGAAAAAGCAATAAATAAAGCAGTTTTGTACTGGGTGGCAGCCTGTCACCAGATCTGAATAGAAAGCAATTGGGAACGGGGAATTTAGAAAATAAAGCTCTAGAATCACTGAGAAAACCAAAAGGTTAGACACAGAGATTCACTAGACTGACTTTGGCAAAACTCACAGACTTTGTCACAGAAATAAAGTTATTAAAATTGAAATAGAAATAGTGCAGACATCAAGAAACAGAATAACACTGCAGAACTAAGGAGCCAAACACTTGTCTAAAGGAAATGGAATTGAAAATCATTGTTTTAACAAAACAGAAATAGTCGATGTTTGAAAATATGTTAAAGAATCTTTTTTTATTAAAAAAAAATTAAGACTCTTTAGTAAAATAAAAATATCAATTTACCAGAAAGAAATACTCTCTGATACCTAAAACATGTTTTTCATGGCAATCACATGTTGATTAGGCTTAAGGAGGAAGAGGCAAACATGTGAACTACCAATCTGATTAAAGTGTTTTAAAAAGTGAGTTTCAAGAGACCTGAGGGTGTTAACTCCACACACTGGACTGTTTAAAAGGAAATACAACCAGTCTTTCTCAGTCTTGGTTTTCCATGCACTGTGGCTGCTACCTCTACATCTGGAGGAGGAGGAGGAATGGAAAAGGGCGAAATGGAGGAGGAGGAGGAAAAAGGGAGGAGGAGGAAGAATGAAGGAGGAGGAGGAGATGCTGCTGGAGGCAGAAGAGCCACAGGGCACTGCTCAACAGTTAACTGAATCTGGAACAGGTAGCTGATGGCTGTGAAAACAACCACATCCAGTCTGCAGATAAGATTGAGCCCTAGAAGAAACCAAAGCCTACACCACCCAGTCCTTAGCACATGTTGCCTATCTGACTAATACCTGGGTCAACAACTTAACGACAGATGCCGGATATTCAGGCATCCCAGCTACAAGGGTGGATTGTCCATCAATCATGTTTTATAAACAGTTGATACTCATAAAGAGAAAGTTGCAAACAGAAAAATTGGTATTTTGACTACCAAAAAAATACCAAATCCACCTGGCCACATACAACCCCACTCATCTGCCGTCACCTTACTCTCCCATTCTCTTTGGTGGACAATTATTTCCCTGCATAAATTCATTGACTTTATGGCTTTAGGGGGACATTTGAGATCATCTTATATATGTAATTCCAGCAAAAAGATTGAATACAGAAACTGAGAAATGTAGAAAATAAGACCAATTATCTCAGTATGTAGTAACTCTCATCTATGTGGTTAAAAATCTGAGTATTTTATATCTTAGGATAAAATATTCTATCCTTCTCTCTCCTTGCCAAGTTACTAGTTTCCCAGACACCAGCAATCTCTCCTATCCTAGGTAACTATGTCCCACTCTCTCCTCTTCCTCAAATCCTCAAACCAGAACATGCTTCAGAGCATTTCTAGATTTTTTAGATGGCTGTGTTCAGGTTCTAATGCAATAAGAGAGATGATTCCAGTATATTTTTGTAATACTATTTGACTACCACCATCCCATCATCAAATAATGGCAATGTTTCACAGTAACCTTGGAGAGGTGATCTGCAATAATTCTATTGCAGTGTTTTTACAAATATACGACTTTACTTGGCCTACCTAAAAATGGTGGAAGGTCCAGCTCATCACAGGCTGATAGCAGGGAACACAATGGTGACAGTCAGAAATCTCAGACATCTCTGCAAACACACTTGGAAGCTTAGGATATCGTAGTACATTTACTTCACCATAAGAATCATCTGAGCCCAGCCAGCGTGGCTCAGTGGTTGAGTGTTGACCTCTGAACCAGGAGATCATGGTTTAATTCCTCTGCCAGGGCACATGCCTGGGTTTCAGGCTCAATCCCCAGGGTGGGGCATGCAGGAGGCAGCCGATCAATGATTCTCTCTCATCATTGATATTTCTCTCTCTCTTTTCCTCTCCTTTCCTCTCTGGAAACAATAAAAATGTATTTTTTAAAATCTTCTGAGAATTGGTTGTAGTAATCGAATCTGTAGCATCAAATTGTAGAGACTCCTAATATTAGATAAATCTCCAAATCTTTAAGTAGAGCAAAATAAGGCTTATTTAAAATTGTCATTTCTCTGGCAAGCTTTTTAAATTAAAGACAGGTGTAAGAATATAATATATATAAACATATATATACGTATACATACATACATATATATGAAATTATAGTTGTGCCAAGGGAAACTATTTTCTTGGCAACTTCACATAAAGAATTCATTCTGAAAATTATAACTGTAGAAAGTAAAATTGTGTCTGATGCACATAGCATAAGTGAAATCTGGTGAATTGCTTTCTAAATTGTAACATAGAAAAATGAAGAGGACAGGCACAGGATTATTTCCCAGCAAGCTAAATGTGCAAACATTAGGAATAAATGAAGATAGGGATGGAAATATAGTACATAAGGACATGCAATAAAGCCATACAAAAAACAGCTTTGGGAAAATCAAATTACATGGTTACGAAATAGAATTCTACTGTTAAGAAAAATTCTCTCCTAAATTGGCAGCAATAAATTCAAAGAAAAGTGGAAGAAAGTCCAAGTGAAAGTACCCCAAGCCAGATCTCTGAGAAATGTAGGGGATTTTATATTCAATTACAAATATTTAACATTTATTGACTAGTTTCAATATGAGGACAGTGGAAAAGGGAAATACCACTTTAAAGTACAGCTCCCCAACCTTCAAGGACTTTATGCCCATGAAAATACTTAAAATATCTGCATCAGGAAGTGAAATTGGCTTTATGTATTTTTACCTTTATTTCTAATTAACCTCAAGCTGTTCTTTTCTTCCATATTGAGAAATTTATAGAAAAAAAACACTACTGATGATGTTAGCAGGTTAGCATTCCAAATAGCTCATCTTTGGTGCTTTTTATCACATATAGTCAATCAGCATGTACTAGCCAGCAATACTCAAGCCAATATTCTTTATGGCACCATTTGAGAAACTGTAGTGTCAGCCTCCAGGAGCTGCCTTGATATCATAGTCATCACCATGTGCATGTACTTCACATTCCGCAAAGCCTATCACATACCTCTTCTGTAGAAATGTCAGCAACTAAGTAATTTATTTACTCTGAGATGAAATGAGTGTCTCTTTTTTAAAGGCAAGTTTCATGATTTTCCTTAGTCTTTGGTGTTCTCTTCATTGAATTGCAGATCAGAAAAAAAAAAGTAAAACTTAAAGACAAGAACAGCAGAGTTGCCACTGTGAAACCATTGGCCCATTCCTCCGATGCTTGATAGAAAACAACCAGTTAAAAGGGGGGTTGGAGGGGGAACTAAGAGAAAACTTACTGTTGCTGTTCTTATTCACATCCACTAGGGTGAAGGTCGATTAGGTAAATGGACCATTATTTCTCTCTGACTCTGGAAATAGACTCCTGGGATCCAAAAGAGAGAGACCCACAGAGCAGCTAACGATTTGTACAGCTCATAGCAAGGGCCATCTCAGCCCAGACTGGGAGACTTCTCAGACTCTTTGGATGAGTTTCCCTGAGCAGGGAACCAATAACAACAAATGAAAGCAACTTTACCAAATGAGAGGGTCCCGGAGACAGAAATATTGAGCTTTAGCCCTGTCACCTGGGATCCTGGAGCAACAGCCAATTCAGATGAAAAGCAATTCACCCAACCAAGATGAAAACAAATGAGTAAGCAACACACATTAAGATTGTTTTTGTAATAGATTGATAAGCACCCATGAGAGAATGTACACCATTGTGAGAAGCAGCACAGGAATTCTGTCCATAAGGGAATAAAGAGATATTAAAAGAGAAACCTAGGAAAAACCAGATGGTGGCATAGGTGAACACCTAAACTGCTGCCTCACACAACAATTTCAAAACTACAGCTAAAAGACAGAACAGACATTATCCAGAACGACAGGAAAGCTGGCTGAGTGGAAATTCTACAACTAGAAGGAAAAAGAGGGGCTCACAGAGACTCAGAGGAGATGAAAAAAGCTGAGGTAAGAAAACACATGTGGAGAGGATGGGTGGCAGAGTGCCTGGGTGGCTTCCTCTAGCGAGAGGAAGACGGAAACTCCCAACTGCACTGAACCCCAATTCCAACTGCACTAAACCCCAGATCTGGATGAGACTTACATGGGGAAAGTCTGGACTGTCGTGAAAAGGGAGGAGTGCATGGAATCTTAGGGGAGCCGTGAAAGACAGAGGTCTGGAGGTGCACGCAAGTGCACACAGAGAGGACTGACTTCTGATTGTGCCACTGGTTTTCTCTAGCGGGAAGAAGACAGAACCTTCCCAATGCACTGAAATCCAGTTCCAACTACATTGAACCCCAGTTTTGGGCCAAACCCTGAGGACTCAGACTCATACCAGTCCCTGGAGCACACAGAAACTCAGGGGAGCTGTGAAAGGGAGAGATCTGGAGGTGCGCAAGCGCTAGTGTGTGCAGAGAGGGCAGCAGCGATTACCAAGGGACACTGAGACCCAGGGGCCGCTTGGGCAGGGCTGATGGAAAGTCAAGACTGTTGGCTCAGCCCTGAGATTCCACCCCATCCAAGCTAAATACAGAGGCTTTTGCAATTTTGCAAGTCTGGTATCACAAGTCTGACTCCAGCACAGAAGTTCTCCCAGCATAAACACAGCTGATCCTCATAACCAATTGGCTTCAAGGTCAATTCCTCCCAATGATACCAACAACAATCAAGATTTAACTACAAAAAGACTGTACATACAGTCCACAAAGGGGTGCTCCAAGAGAGTCCACATCAGGTAACTAGGGAGACAGAGCCCCTGGGTCATATAGGACACCTACCACACAAAACTACTCTACCAACTCAGAGAAACAGCAAAAATGTGGAGACAAAGGAACAGATCACTAGCAAAAAAAATGGAGGAAAACAAACAACTGGATATAGAGTTCAAAACCAGGGTTATAAGGTTTTTCAACAATTTCCTAGAAAATATCAATAAATTTAGTGAGACTCAAAAGGAAATGAAAAAGGACCAACTAGAAATTAAACACACACTGACTGAAATAAAAAATATTATACAGAGATCTAACAGCAGACTAGTGGAACGCAAGAATCAAGTCAAAGATTTGAAATACAAAGAAGCAGAAAACACTCCACTGGAAAAGAAAAAAGAATCCAAAAATGTGAGGATAGTGTAAGGAACCTCTGGGACAACTTCAAGCATACCAACATCAGAATTATGGGGGTGCCAGAAGAAGAGAGAGAGTAAGATACTGAAAACCTATTTGAAGAAATAATGACTGAAAACTTCCCCCACCTGGTGAAAGAAATAGACTTACAAGGCCAGGAAGCACACAGAACCCCAAACAAAAGGAATCCAAAGAGGACCACACCAAGACACATCATAATTAAAATACCAAGAGAAAAAGACAAAGAGAGAATATTAAAAGCAGCAAGAGGGAAAAAAAATAGTTAATTACCTACAAGAAAGCACCCATACAATTGTCGGCTGATTTCTCAACAGAAACTATGCAGGCCAGATGGGAGTGGCAGGAAATATTCAAGGGATGAATAGCAAGAACCTACAACCAAGATTACTCTACCCAGCAAAACTATCATTCAGAATTGAAGGGCAGATAAAGAGCTTCACAGATAAGAAAAAGCTGAAGGAGTTCATCACCACCAAACTAATATTATATGAAATGCTGAAAGATATTCTTTCAGAAGAGAAATAAGAAGAAAAAGATAAAGATAAAAATTATGAATAACAAATACATGTCTATCAACAAATGACTCTAAAAATCAAGTGATGTAAAAAATCTGATGAACAGAATAAACTGGTGAATATAATAGAATCAGGGGAATAGAAAGGGAGTGGACTGACAATTCTCTGGGGGAAAGGAGTATGAGGGTGCTGGAAGAGTCTGGACAAAAAGTGACACATATGGATGAGGACAGTGAGGGGGAGGTAAGTGAAGAGGGTGGGGTGAGAGCCAGGTGGAGGGGAGCTATGGGGGAAAAAAGAGGAACAATTGTAATAATCTCAACAATAAAGATCTGTTAAATTTTAAAAAATAAAAAAGAGATACCACCCACAGCATTAGCAAGAAAAACATGTGACCAGATATAATAATATATGAGAGCATTTATTAATGTCACCTGAGATCTAATAGATAATTAGCATATGTTGTTAACTCTCTCCACCCCAAGATAAAAGATATACAGTAGTCTCCTCAGTTCAGATCCCAGTGGATGCCTGAAACCACAGGTAGTACCAAACCCTATACTGTATATTCTTTGTTTCCTTCTGTACATACATACATACATACCTACGATAAAGTTTAACTTATGAATTAGGCACTGTAAGAGATTAACAATCCTATCTTATAAAAGAGTAATATGTAAATTGACTATACCTCTGCTATACCCAAAAGCCACACCCACCAGTCACACCCACCAGCCAATCAGAGTGAGTATGCCAATTAACTCAACCCAAGATGGCTACAGCCACAGAGATAGTGGAGAGAGGCTTGGGTTGCCCCTGGCAATAGAGGAAGTCCAGCATTCCATACACACTGTCCAGCCTAGGGCTCCTCTTAAGGCAACAAAGTTTCAATGGCTGTGTGAGCAAAAGACTTGGCTCTGCTCCAGGCTACAAAGTTTCAATTGTAAAAGATAAATGAATCCCAGATACCAGGACCTCTGCTTGGGCCACTGGAGCCGGGGTGGGGGGGGGCGGGGTGGAGAGCCTAGTGGGGGGCGGGTATGGATGGCCTGCAAACCACCCCACACCCCAAGGGAACACCTACCCTAATCCAGGACACCCTTTAGGGCAAACCAGCTGGCCCCCAACCCATGCACCAGGCCTCTATCCTATCTAATAAAAGAGTAATATGCAGGTTGACCATCACTCCAAGACACAAGATGACTGTCCCCATGTCAACACAAGATGGCCACCACAAGATGGCCAGTAGGGGAAGGCAGTTGGCAGGGACCAGGCCTGTAAGGGAGGGCAGTTGGGAGGGACCAGGTTCTGCAAGGGAGGGTAGTTGTGGGTGATAAAGCTTGCAGGGGAAGACAGTTAGAGGTGACCAGGCTGGCAGAGGAGGGAAGTTGAGGGTGACCAGTCCCACAGGGTAGGACAGTTAGGGGCAAACAGGCTGGTAGGGGAGCAGTGAGGCTTCAATCAGGCTGGCAGGAGAGTGATTAGGGGGTAATCAGGCTGGCAGGCAGAAGTGGGAGGGTAGTTAGGGGTGACCAGGCCCACAGCATAGGAGAGTTAGGGGCAAACAGGCTGGCAGGGGAGCAGTTAGCCATCAATCAGGCTGGCAGGGGAGTGGTTAGGGGGTGATCGGGCTGGCTGGCAGAAGAGGTTAGGGGGTGATCAGGCTGGCAGGCAGAAGAGGCAATCAGGAAGGCAGGCAATTGAGCAGTTGGGAGCCAGCAGTCCTGGATTGTAAGAGGGATGTCCAACTGTCCATTTAGGCCTGATCCTACCTGGGTGGGGCCTAAGCAGGCAGTTGGACATCCCTGAAGGGGTCCCAGATTAGAGAGGGAGCAGGCTGGGCTGAAGGAAATATTTTTTGTGCACTGGGCCTCTAGTAATTAGTAATAAAACAGAAAAATGATAACAATATACTATAATAAAAGTTATGTAAATGTTCTCTCTCACCAGTAATTTTCGTATTTTCAGTCTGAATCTATTCCTGAACCTGTGCAACCATCCCTTACTTGAGTGGCTTGCTGTTGATCATTTCAGTAGGTCCCTTGCTGAGGTCTTCTATAGGCATCATGCTTTCTGGTGCAACACTGCTATCAATTGAAATGAGTTTTCTATTCATGTCTTTCTGCCACAGATTTAATGCCTTTCCCACCTTAACTGAGCTCTTACCATGTATTGTGGCAAGACTTTTACAGTTGGAGGTGCAACAGCAAAACTAGCATGGATTTCCTTTTTCTTCTTCACAATTTCCTAGATGGATTTGTTCTTACTGTAGATCTTAGCAACCTCAGCATATGATTTTTTTATTTTCTTATTAAGTGGAGACTTTCACCTTTTCACTTTAAAAGCAGTACTTTACAGCTTCTTTTTGGTAGATCTGAGTTGCCAGCATCACTATTCTTGACCTTTGCGGCCATTGGTAAGTAAAATAAGGTGACTTGAACACAAACATGGCCATTCCACCACAGTCCATCTATAACCAGGAGGGCTGCTACCTAACTAACATGAGTGTCCATTACATGGAAATGTTGGACAAAGGGATAGTTCATGCCCTGGGGAGGGAGGAAGCAACATAACTCGAGATTTCATCATGCCTCTCAGAAAGGTGCTCAACTTAAAACTTATAATCATTTATTTCTGGAATTGTCTATGTCGTAATTTGGACCATGATTCAGTGACTCCGGGTAACTGAAACAGCAATAAGTGAAACCACAAATAAGGTGGGGCTGCTGTTATTACAAGTTGACATGAGCAGAAGGACATTTTTTCAACCCTTATTCATTTATTACTGTTCATCCATCTGACCCTTGCCTTTTAAAAAAATAAATGAAATAAATGTTTCTTGAAATGTTTCTCATAAGTCTTTCATATTCCAATTTGCATTAGATTAAAAATCCCTTGTCTATGATGAAGTTATAAATAGCTACTACTGAAGATGACACAAGCAACTGAGACTGGATTATTATGGATGTAACATTATAATGATGACCACTCATTTGGTCATTCATTCATTTATTCAGCAGCATACACTTACTATATACTCTTGGCTGGCTACTGAGAACTGAAAAGTAGGGACATGCAGATAATATATGTAAAAATCCTTTGAAAAGTATAAATGTCAATGAAATAACAAAGATGATGATGATGGTGCAATCACAGTCTATTGGGGAAAAGCCAACATAGTCTCTTCTAATAAAGGAGAATCATATCTATCTATTAAGTTTAGAAGATGGATCATTTATCCTCATTAGATTTTCAAATAGCTAGTAAAAATATTCTGTAGAAAGTTCATTTTTCTGGTTCAAATCAACATAGGATTATGGGGAATGTTTTGAGAGAGAAACAGGTTGGGGGAAAAAGACATTTTCTACAGAGAAGCATTAATCAGAAAATCTCAGAGTGGACTTTTCCTGTTTGTAGACAACTCTCAACTTCTGCGGAACTAAATACCAAGCTAGCTAGTATCAAATATTCGTGTAAGGGTATGGCATGAAAATGGACAAATCAGTTTAATTACCAGAAATGAAAGGGGATGTGTAAGGTGAAAATCGTGGAACAATAGTTTTGAGAGAATGGGTTCCCGTAGAAAAAAAACATGTTGTGACATTATTGTCATTGCCCAATTGTGCATGAACTTGGTCAGGGCTGTTCAGACTGTCCTTTCTTCCACTGAATTATGTGCATTGTTATGTTGACAGGTGTTGTCAAAATGCTTTAAAACGTTTTTGGTTTGCCATGCAAGGAAAGGTTATTGTGACTCAAAGATATGGAAACAAAGGAGGGGTGCAGGGTTTGCTATGAGGGAAGCAAATATTTCTTATTGCAGGAATAACCACAGTGTTTTCTTTGAAAAGCAACAAGTAAATGCATTTTGCAACAGAAGATTTCACAAGTGGCTGAAGCTGGGATATGTTTTGTTCCCGAGCCACATGCAAAAGCTGGCTTATCACCCACTGGGAAATGCTAGTAAGGGCAGAAAAGTTATACAATCCCTTCAAACACAAGAAAGAAATTTGAATGCAAAAACAGGTTGAGGAGGCCCAAGTTTGCATTGTCCAGAGTTATTAATAAGACATCAATTCATCTTTTAATTGCCAGCTCTTTTCTTCTCTTGGGAAAGCAATGGCGTGTCTTAAATTGTAGTGTATTAGATCTAAGAAATACAATTGGTTGATATCTGGGGGAATCACATGGGGAAAGTGTTGCAAATGAGCAGAGAAAAGGCAAAGCATGTGAGGTGGCGGCTGTGGGGGATAAACCAGCAAAGGTGGGATGTGTATCTAGCTATGCAGGGCCTTTTGGGGGTGGGAGGGGGTGTTCCAAGAGCAGTGGGAAGCCAGGAAATGTTTCTGGTGTGGGTGGTGGCTTGGGTGGAGATGGAAGCAATAGACTGCATTTTTGGAGCTCACTCTGGCTGCAGTGTAGATAAATGGTCCCACCTGGGCCTGAAGAGAATGTTCATAAGCTGGACAGAAGTTATGGAGCTCCAGGCCAGAGACAGAATAGCTATGGCATGGGAGGTGACAGTGAGAAAAGAAATAGATATTATCAGAAGGTATTTACAAATATTTTAATAAGTGTATGTAACTGAGGTTGTTGTTGTTGTTGTTGTTGTTGTTGTGTGTGTGTGTGTGTGTGTGTGTGTGTTTAACTCTGTCTTGACTCGGTTTTCAAGTCTACTTATTGAATAGCTAAGCCCACTTCCCCACCCCCTCCCATATAGAGCTTTCACAGGGCATTAATATGCCTGCCCTAATCACCCCAAAGCAGGTCCAGACACTCTGGGACAGCCCCTAGGCCCCAGAACTCACTGAAAGATTCCAACCAGCCAATCCTCAACCTGCCTCCCTGCCTGGCCTGTTCCCTCCTCCGGAAACCACAGGCTTTTGCCAGTGGTATCCTCACCCCCTCTGATTCCTCAGTGCTCCCCCTGGTGGCCCTGCGTGGTGTGCTGGGTTCTCCCCAGGGAACTGTGAGCATTAACAAACTGGGAAAGTTTTTCGTTTCTCTCCCTCCTTCTAGCCTCACCACACCTCATTCAAGATAATATGGTTAAAGAGATATAACCCTGTTAAAGTCTAAAGGCAAATTTGAATTTAGGAAAAGTCTCAATCAGTCATGGGGGAAGAGGGAGGGTAGAAATCTATATGTTGCTCAAACATTTAATGACTCAGAGATGAAAACTCATTGAAAAACCCATGAGAGAACCAATTTCCACTCCCCCCCCAAAAAAAAATATTGTCCTTTCCTACCAGATTTCCCTACAAATAGCAGAATTACTTGATCTGATTTTTATTTCATTTTCTTTCTCCTGTCCATCATCTGGCAGAGATGCTAAAGAACAATGAATAATTATGTGTTCAAAGAACAAGTAGAGAGGCGAGGAGGAGGAATAAAAAGCCTGTGTAATTTTAAACGTAAATAAGTAATATTTGAATAATTGTGCTTCAGGAGAACAACTGCTTAGCTCCTGTCCATAACAGAATATTGATACATGATTGCTTGAGTGAATAAAAGAACTGACAAGATTATTTAGTTGCACAAAGCCATTAAATTAATAATAGAGTGAAAAGTTCATATAAAATATATAACTCAAAAATATATTACATTGAATAAAATAAGACCTGTCCCTTTGACATGTGTTCATCTGTTAAGAATCCTAGAGTTGTATTCACAGTTTAACCCAACTACATATATACATATTCAGATGTATGAATAATTTTGCACATATTCAGTGTGGGATGTATTTATTCAGCCTGATCATAATGCAAAGTCTGAGTTATTTGATGAGTATAAACCCAACAACAGCACATGGAGGATAAAACTCATATTTCGAAATCTGTTTGCAATTCTAAGAAATTCTGGTTAGTTCAAAAGAGTTACTCCTGTTGACAGGGATCCAACTGGGGATTCAGATATTATGACATTTACACTCTTAACAGATAAACGCAGGAAGAAAGACTGAGTTAAATAAGAATGTCAGGATGAATTGCACACCATTTTTTAGGATAGAATTTGGTCTTGCCTGTGGGGAATCATCTCTAACGTACAAGGAGAGAGATATAATTTAAGATTTTTAAACTAGACTTTCTTCACATAGAGGAAATAAAGTTAAACATGAAATTTCTCTTGTTTAAAGGGAACTCAAAAATGGCCAATTGGCCAAATTTCCTTTATAAATGTTGGTATCAATTGGTATCTGGAGTGCTTGTGCAAGAGGCACTCATGACCCTAGCCACATCTAGATTTTAAAGCCTACTTTTCACTTCACTATAAAAGTTGAGTATGAAGTCCTATTGGCTGATATTCTAGGTGTCCATTTCTGATTAGTTCAGTTGAATAGCTTACATATGCTATTTTAATAGTGGCCATATGGTAGGATCTAGCCTTTTAACATTGCTTTATCATTGCCTCACAATACAGCCATCCTATAAAGCCATGTCTTTGGTCACAAGCTAGATAACTGGATAACGACTCCACCAACCAATGTTAAGAACAGCTCAGAATTTCTCCCTCCCAATAACAAGGGCATCGTCTAACCTGTGAAAGCTCAGCATCCACTCTTCCATCCATACCCTCACCCCCCAGGAAACTTTTCCGAAGGAAAATCTGATGCATCCCTGCTGTAACCCATTGAGAGGCTCCCCATCGCTTTTCAGCTGAGGAGAGCTACAGTTCTCACCACACATGCATCCTTGCACATTGCGCTCTCAACCTCATTTTCTGCCATTTCTTCCTGATTCCATTTGACCACACTCTTCTCCTTCCCTTCCCTCTGTTAGCCCCATCTCAACCATACCAGTCTCTCTTTGCTTCTTAAGCACAAGAAGCCCCACTCTTTGTCTTCCATGTCCCTTTTCTGTCACCTACTTACAGGTTAAAGCTCTGTATGATTTGGGGTTTAATGTTAGTTTCCCAGAGGGGTTTGTAATTACATGAAGAGTGGGGATAATGTCAGTACCTGTCACTGCTGCTATAATATTACTAGTGGCCTAGTGCACGAAATTTGTGCAGGGGGAGAAGTGTCCCTCAGCCTGGCCTGCACCCTCTCCAATAGGGGACCCCTCAGGGGATGTCCAACTGCCCAGTTTAGGCTTGATCCCACCCACAGGGATCGGGCCTAAACGGGCAGTCAGACATCCCTCTCACAATCCAGGACCGCTGGCTCCTAACCACTCATCTGCCTGCCTGCTTGATCGCCCCTAACCACTCTGACTGCTGGCTTGTTCACCCCCAAGTAACTCCTCCCCCACCAGCCTGATCACCCCCAACTGCCCTCCCCTCCTGGCCTGATCGGCCCTAACCATTTCTGCCTCAGCCCTGCCACAATGGCTTTGTCTGAAAAGACATCCTGAAGGTCTTTAGTCTAATTAGCATATTACCCTTTTATTAATATAGATAATAATACTCAAAAGAATTAATAATAAAGATTCAGGTATAGCCATCTTGGGAGATATTGGGGAAAACTTTCATCTTGAAGATCTACTTGGTTATTTAGGCTAAAGCCTTTAGCATAAAAGGATTCAACATGGACAAGAAAAGGAAGTATGTTATAGGGAGTGCAAATGACAGCTTAGGCTCTGGAAATAGTTTCCTTATTTAAAATTGTTTCTATCTTAGACATTCCCATTATTTTTGTCCTTCCTGCCATTTACTACATTGGAAAATAGAAACTTCATAACAAATCAAAAAAGTCACAAGCAATTATAATGTCTAAATAAATATAAAGGTGATAGTTAACTAAACTCATTGTGATTATCATTTTACAAGGTATACCGAATCCATGTTGTATACCTTAAACTTACATAATGTCATATGTAAATTATATCTCAATAGTAAAATAAGTAGGATACAATAAAAATAGTTCTTCAAATAATAAAATATCTTTGATGATGAAACAAAATTTTAAATGCTTGTAAGTTTAAATAAAGATCAATTTAAAAATAAGTTAAATGTTAAAATAAGACCAAAATGTAACAAAAGGCAGTAGTTTAAGACAATGTGCTAAATAAACAGGACTGAAACCTACCCTCAAGTTTATTTTTTTATTATTAAAGTACTAGAGGCCTGATGCACGAAGATTTGTGCAAGAATGGGCCTTCCTTTCCCTGGCTGCTGGCACCGACTTTGCTCTGGCCAGAGCCACCTTTTTGATCTGGCCTGGAGCTGCCTTTCCACCCTCCCATGCTGCCCAGAGACCCCGAGCAGCTGGGGTGGTGTGGAATGCCTGTGTCCCACCCCACCCCTGGCCTATCAGACACCTGTGTATGCAAATTAACACACAATCTTTGTTGGGCTAATTTGCATACTCATTTCTGATTGGCTTGTGAGCATCACAAAGGTACAGTCAATTTGCATCTTACTCTTTCATTAGTGTAGATAGTCAACATACAATATTATGTTAGTTGCAGGTGTGCTACATAGCGATTCAACATTCATATATCTTACAATGCACAATATGTGTGGTATCTATGAGTCACCTTACAAAGTTATTATAATATTATTCCCTGTGCTGTACATTACATCCCTATGACTTATTTTGTAACTAAAAGTTTGTGCCACTTATTCCACTTCACCTTTCTCAACCAAAATTATTTTAAAAGGATCTCTGTTAATCAAGTTACCACAGATAAGCTCAAAGCAAAAGGCTTGTTCCATAACTTCATGCAACTGATGAGTAAGCATAGTTTCATTCTCCCTTTGGAGCAAAGTCATTCACTATCTATGGTGGAAAGAGGTGTGGTCGTAAATACAAGGGCTCCAACCAAGAATATATGAATATAAGAAAGTCACATCTTATAAATATATATACTTAATAATATAAAATTTTTGAAATTGGGGAAGGGGCAGGGAGAAACACATCTCTAACCTACAGCCACAGGGTCAGAATAAGGGAAGAATTTTAGTCACGCATTGAAAACTATTCCCATATTTTCTTTCATGAAGGCTAAGGTAATAGATGTTTTAATATAAGAAATGATTCCTTTAGCATCAAAAATTTATAGTTCAATTTGTTTTTTATTTGGAAACAAAATATATTTGTTAAGGGTCCCAGATAGCACAGCCTTTTTCTAACCTTTGTTTTGAAGTTTGGGTTTTCAAGAGAACATTTAAGGACAGCCTTTTACATTATCTCTTTTTCTTTTTCATTTTTGAAGTTGATAGACTCCAAGATTTTAGACAAAATTTCCTTCTCAAGGAGTTGAGAAATAGATGAATTCTAAACTGACTCCGAGCTGGAAGTGCTCAGTGAGAACTGACAAATATATTAAAGGAGTGAGGCTCACAGCCCAGCATGTTCAGCTTCCTCCCCATGGCATATGATAGGCAACATTTTCTAAAAAAATGCAGGCTTTATCAAATTATGCAATTCTTCTTTCCTAAGTATCTCAGAGATATAATACAAAGGACAAATATATCACTAAATTTGGCAGATTCACTTATTTAAAATCAAGATGATCATCTGTAGAAAAATACACAATAATATCTGTCAAATGGCTCTCTTGTTTAAGATTTTCACAGTAATTTTTCCAACAGTTCGTTATTAAATGCGCATACCCATACCAGTGGTTGAAAAGAAAAATGTGATGATGCGAACGTAAGATTTCTTACCCATCTTCCAACCTCTTAATTCTTTAAGTTGCACAATATTAATGATGCTGAAGGTACTATTTCTGGAGGGAAAATTAAGCTGTATAATACAAGTTACCAATATCTGTTTAGGCTATTTAAAGACTTAACCCCGTGTCGTATTTCTGGCTCTTGCAGGCTTTCTCCACTGCATCTTCCTCTGTCTCTCTGGATCCAGCTGACTGGTGACTCACAAATGCTGGCATGCTTCTCATCCCAGTGAATCAAGCCACAGAACACAGTACTGGCCCCTTCCACCAACACCTCAGGGCAGACCACAGGTGAGGACCCAGCCAGGTGCCTGCCCTTCATGACAGACTAGAATCCCATCGCACAAACAGGTGGCAGCAAGGAGTACAGAACATCACTAGAATCTTTGCTAATTGAAAGTCAAAGTAGTGTCATCCCCAAGGTAAATGGAAATATAAATGGAGCTGATCCTAATGTTGTATTTATCTGAATAGAAATTGATGTGTGTATGTTGTGTAAGTGCAGGTGCATGCACTTCTCTTTTAGAGAGTGATCTCTCCTAAATAAGTAACTTTCCCAAATCACTCAAGTTTACCTATTTTAGCAGGAAATGTTTTTAACTCTTAGCCACTTACAATCGAACGTTTTTATAAATTTGTTACACCTTTTGAAGCAAAGCACATGGAAATGCAACTCCATCCCTTTTGAGTATGTAGGGCAGGGATTGGGAACCATTTTTCTGCCAAGGGCCACTTGGATATTTATAACATCATTCGCTTGATATAACTCACTTAAGATAAAGTTATGTTGCTATGAAAAAAGCTCCTAGATTTATTGATTTTGAGTCTTGCCTGTGGTGGTCTTGGCAGAGCCAGACCAAATGATTTCCCAGGCCTTAATTGCCTGCAGGCCACATGTTCCCAACCCCTGATATAGGGCAATCATTACTAATAAAAATATTATCTAACATATACTCTCTCTATAATATTAAGAGACCACATAGCCACTAAAATTTGTAATCTAACATGCCCCATACATCTCCCTGGTCTTATTTTAGCTTGGCTCTGCTCTTATTTTAGCCTGACAATTGCCACTCAAATCTCTAGTTGAATACCTGAGTCTATATCCCTGGTTCTGAGAGTGTTTCCTCAGTTGATATAAAAGAAAGAACAAGGTGATTGCGACAGATTTTTCTCACTGTTGCTCAGCTTCGTCTCTTACCTCTGGGATCACTGTTGTGCTCAAGAGACTTAGAGCTAATGAAACTCCCGATGTTCCAGAAGTCTGTCTGTAAGCTGTGGTAGTTCTACTTTATAAAACCACTAATAATTTGGTTTTATTTTAGGGTAATAAACGTAGTCCTTTTGTCTAAAAATATTTTTCTAGAAGCCTAAAAATCCCAACCTTAGGGACACTCATTTGGGTTAACACATTTTCTTTCTTTCTTTCTTTTAATATATTTTATTGATTTTTTACAGAGAAAAAGGGAGAGAGATAGAAAGTCAGAAACATCGATGAGAGAGAGACATCGATCAGCCACCTCCTGCACGTCCCACACTGGAGATGTGCCCACAACCAAGGTACATGCCCTTGACCGGAATTGAACCTGGGACCTTTCAGTCCACAAGCCGACGCTCTATCCACTGAGCCAAACCGGTCTCGGCTGGGTTAACACATTTTCTTGTTCCAGGTTGTTAGTTCAGAGGCCTTTCTACCACCAGGGAACAGAATTCTGAAGAAAAGAAAACAGGACAGAAAATTTTGGCGGAAAAGTCAACAATATTCTGGAGTAGAGAGAACATTTAGAGAATCGGAATGGGAGCTTTTAGTGGGGGCTAGAGGTGAGGGTGTAGGGCAGCACCAAGCATCTTGGAGAAAGCTCATCAAGGTGACAGGCAACAAAGAATCAACGGGGTCACCTCTCCCAGTCTTCATGCACCCATGTGGGGCTAGTCCTCATTAAGGGCAGACACAGGGAGGGAATGTTAAAGAGGAAGCCAGACCATACCTCACACAGAGGCTCCAAAAAATGCATAGAGATATTCTGTTGTGGAAAACGGGCAAACATACCAAAAATGGGCTGAAAATTATGAAGCTGTTAGCCTATGCCTGTGTTACCCTGATGGGCCAGTGGCAGGTGCAATAAGAACTTAACAGCCGAAAATATCACCAATAGTTCTCTTTAGAAGGAATTATTGTTTAATTTCAACAATAGTTTATTACCCAAAAAATCCAATTCATTCACAACATAAAGAGTCATATTTTGGGTTTTGTAAACAGCTAGACTGGTAAATGTTGGGGGAGTGCTGGCAGCAAGAACTTACCTTCCGTCTTTTGATCAGTTCCACTTGGGCTGTGCAAAATTGCCCACATTAAAGAGAGCAATGCCTTCACAGTGATCTGCAATTATCCTGCCATTATACTGTGCCCCCAAACCTGCAGATTTTACCAAATAAATGTTTTAAAGAGATCATCATCCGATCTTAACAATTTTATTCCCAATAAATGCGGTGAATGCACTGCTGTGAATATACCTCTGAAAACAATCACATGGCTAGAATCCATAAGCAACATAATAGTTCTTAGGCTCTGAGTAGAAATTTTCCCCTGAAGATCACACAGGGAAATTCAAGCAGGCATGAAACAAAATCATTCTACACTGAAAATGGAGGATTTATATGTTTTTAAATAAGCACAGATGTGGGGATAGGCCCATTAAGAAGCAGAGTAATATTAAATCTAATAGATAAGCAAGTAGAATAAAGATAATGTTCGAGAATATGAGAGAACAAAATAAAATTCCTCATAAAATTCTACACAGTTTCTTATCTTTTCGTAGTCTCTCAATGTGAAAAGTACCAGAGTGTTCTCATGATCTGTTGCTGTGTAACAAACCACCTGAAAATGTAGCAGCTTCAAACAATGAGTGATAGTTGAACTTGATCCTGTGGTGGCCTGTGTTCCTTCTGCTCCATGTGGTGTAGGCAAGCACTAATCTTGGGCTGGAAAGTCCAAAAAGACTGGGGTCACCTCTACCTGGTGTCTCTCTCTTCATAGCCTTTCTGCAAGTGGCCTCTCCCTCCAGCAGAATAGTCTGAGCTTCCTTACAGTAGGCAGCTGGGTTCCTGAAAAACAGAAGCAGAACTTTTTCTGCACAGCATAATTTCTGCCATAATATGGAACTTCTAGATTAAAATGTAGACTAATGTGTGTGTGTGTGTGTGTGTGTGTGTGTGTGTGTGTGTGTGTGTGTGTATACACACACACTAGGGACCTGGAGCATAAAATTCATGTGCGGGTATGGTCTCTAGGCCTGGCTATGATCAGACCCATTTTCCCCAGCTTCCCACAGCCAGCCCTGCCCCCTGCTACCAACCACCCCTGGTTCCCCATTTGCCAACAGGTGATGGATGCCTGACAGTCAGGGGAAGGGATTGAAAGGTCAGTTGTTCCTGCCCACTTGCCAGTCCCACCCCTGCAATGTGTGGCCATCAGGTGATCAAAGCTGCTGGCTAGAGAAAGGGACCAAGAAGTGGTCAGTGTACCTCATAGTGACTGGTCCAGCGGTCATTCTGATCATTCTTTCATTAGGATCAGTTTTCATATTACCATTTTATTATATAGGATAGAGGCCTGGTGCATGGGTGGGGACCAGCTGGCCTGCCCTGAAGAGGTCTCGAAGGGGTCCTGATGGGGAGGGCACCAGCCTGGACAAGGGGCTGTGGGCTGTTTGCAGACCGGCCACGCCCCCAATTAGGGTGGGATCCCTGCTGAATGGCAGGGCAAGCCTGGACAAGAAGGCACAGGTGGTTTGCAGGCCAGCCACACCCCCAGCTTTGTCAGGAAGAACATCAGAAATGACATCCCGAAGACATATGGTCTATCTGGTCTAATTAGCATATTACCCATTAATTAGTATATATAAAAGCCTAATATGCAAATTGTCCCCACGGGAGTTCAACAGGGAGACCGATCGCTTGCTATGACACGCGCTGACCACCAGGGGGCAGCGTGGAAACAAAGGAAGGTCCTGGTTGCTGGCAGCCAGGGAAAGGAGGCCCCAACCAGCAACTGGCAGCTAAGGAAGGGAGGCTCTGGCTGGCAACGGGAAGGCCCCAATCAGCCTGATCGATGGCCAGGCCTAGGGACCCTATCCATGCACGAATTTTGTACACCAGACCTCTAGCTGAGAAATAATAATAAAAAATACTTTTTAAAAAACTTCCCTTTAGTATCTTAGAAAGGATACAATAGGAAGTTAGAATCAACAATAACCCAGAGCCAAGAGCAAAGAATGAACTTACTTCAGAACCAAAAAATGGTTGCAGAATGTCAATTAAAGAAGATAAAAAAATGCCGTGAATAGATGGCACATTCTATCTTCTGAGTCAAAAATAGTGATAAAAGGTAATGAGAGATTCCAGTTTTTAGTGCTAACTCCTAATATGGGGACAAGAAAGCTTCATTGACCTAGAAATAATCATTATAAAATAATGAGAGAGAGAGAGAGAGAGAGAGAGAGAGAGAGAAGAAAGTAGCATACTTTTTAAAAATTAAAGACTGTTTTTTTTCCTACTGTCTTTCTCTGTGCCAAATTTTTGTGATTGTTCTATGCAAAGATGGTATTTTCAAACTCTCTAGTAACAACTCCCATAAAATGTAAATTGTTCTTGTATTTTTTTTTCAAAAAAGCAAAAAGTTGGGTCAAATACCTTATCTAAAGAAATATTGGCTGAAAAATTCCCTAACTTGAGGAAGGAAACAGACATCCATATCCAGAAAGCCCAGAAATTTTCAAGTAATATGAACCTAAAGAGACCCACACCAAGACACATTATAATTAAAATGTCAAAAGTTAAAGATAAGGAGAGAATATTAAGCATATCAAGAGAAAAATAACTTATTATATACAAGAACCCCCAGAAGGCTGTCAGCAACTTTATAGGCCTGCACAAGAGAATGGAACAATACATTCAAAATATTAAAAGAAAAAAGCCTTCCAACCAAGAATCTAGCAAAGATATCATTCAGATAAGCAAAAACTAAAGGAATTTACCCCACTAAACTAGCTTTACAAGAAAATAAAGGGTGCTAACTAGTAACAGGAACACATATAAAAGAATAAATCTCACTGACAAAGAAAATATATAGTAAAGTTGGTAGATTAATTACTTATAAAGCTAGTATAAAGGTTAAAAAGTAAAAGTTATAAAAATAATGATGAATACAATATTTAGTTAAGAGATACACATAATAAAAATAGTAAAATGTGACATCAAAAACATGAAACATCAAAGGGGGAGTAAATATGTTGAGCTTCAGAACAATATCAAATTGAAGTTGTTATCAACTTAAAATAGACTGTTATAAGTTATATGTAAGCTCACAGTATGCACAAAGCAAAACCTATAGTAAATATACAAAAAAATAAAGAAAAAATATATAAAACTCAAGAAAAGTTCAATCCACAAAGAAAAAGAAACAGAGAAACTATAAAAACAGCTAAACAAACAACTAACAAACATCAATAAGCCCTTGCCTATCAATAATTAATTTAAATGTGAGTGAACTAAATTTTCCAATCAAAAGATATAGAACTGTTAAATAAATTAAATAAACAAAGCTTACAAGAGACACACTTTAGATGTAATGACACAGACTGAAAGTAAAATGATGGAAAATGATATTCCATGCAAATGGAAACACAAAAAAAGCTGTAGTGGCTATATACTTATATCAAACAAAATAAACTTTAAAACAAAAGCTGTAATACAAGACAAAGAAGCACATTACATAATGATAAAGGGGTCAATCCAAGAAGAGGATTTAATATTTGCGAATATTTATGAACCCAACATAGAAGCACCTCTATTTATATATAGCAAATATTAACAAGTCTAAAGTGAGAAATAGACAGTCATTCAATAATAGTAGGAGACTTTGATATCCCACTTACTATAGTGCATCAATGGATACATTATCAAAACAGAAAATCAGTAAGGAAACATCAGCTTTAAAAAACAGACTAGATGGGCTTAACAGATATTTACAGATCATCTTATCTAAAAGCAACAGAAAACACATTTTTATGAAGTGCAATTGGAACATTTTCCAAGACAGATCATGTATTAGGCCACAAAACAAGTCTTAATAAATTTAAAAGGACTGAAATTACATCAAGCATTTTTTCTGACCTCAATGGTATAAAACTAAAAATTAATTACACAATGAAAACTGGAAAATTCACAATTGTCTGTTGACTGAACAACATGCTATTTACTGATTAACCCTTCAAGGAAGAAAAAAAAATCTTGAAGCAAACAAAAATGGAAATAGTATACTATACCCAAATGTATGGGATAGAGCAAAAGTAGTTCTAAAAGGGAAGTTCCTCAAGGAACAAGGCAACTTTCAAATAAACAAACATCTCAGAGAACTAGAAAAAGGAGAACAAATTCCATGCCTGAGGGCTCCACTTTTATGACTTAAGCACCATCCAAAATCCCCAACACCATTACCATCATCTTGGGCATTAGGATTTTAACATATGAATTCGGGGGAAACACAAACATTCAGACCATAGCATCCACAGAATGTTAATTTTATAACATAAAAATGGGTGAACCGTATCTCTTTGAGGTGAGAGATGCAATATGCCTAAATTTAAGTGATGTTTAAAAAGGAGAAAATTCTTGGTCTATTATTATTATTATTATTATTATTATTATTATTGAAGCTCTATAAGACAAATTAATGATAGGACTTTATATTTTTAATCAATTGAATAGATACCAATGTCAGTGTGTGAAAAATATTTGTTAAAACTTGTTCATGTACTATTTTTATCCTTGTCTTTGTGGCATTTGGTACAATTAACCTTTTAAATTTATCTTGAATATTTTTAAAAAGCAGAAAGTAAAGTTCTTGACATATCAAAATACAATTAAAATAAAAAAGGCAACAAGATATTCAAGCAAAATATTTTCAACAAGTATTACAGACCCAGAGGAAAAAATATATATATTATATAAAAAATTCATAAAGGCCTGAAGTCCATGCATGGAAAAATTAGAATAAGTAAAAACTGTACCTAACCATCACACCAGAAAAACAATATCAAATATAGGGAGAAAGTGTTTATATAAAAGTTATTAAAAACATTATTTATAATACCAAAAGGTTTTTAAAGACTAAATATTCAACAGAGTAATCATTAAGAAAACTGTTTCGTCCATTAAGTTATGCTTATCTTAACTATTATGCTGACATAACAAGGGATAAATCAAAATTAGATGAGCTTTGGAAAGTTTTTATTGAGTCAAAAAAGAATAGTATAAGCCAAAACCCAGTTTGGCTCAATAGATAAAGCATCAGCCTGCAGACTGAAAGGTTCCAGGTTCCATTTTGGCAAGGGCATGTATATTGGTTGCTGGCATATCCCCAGTGGGGGGCGTGCAGGAGGAGGCTGATTGATGTCTCTTTCTCATCAATGTTTCTAACACTCTATCCCTCTCCCTTCCTCTCTATAAAAAATCAATAAAAAATATATTAAAAAAAAGAATAGTATAAAAATCTAGAGAATGTTTATAATCTGCATAATGTATGTGTGGAAAATACTGGGGGGAAATGTATGCCCAAATACCAGTAATAGTTTTGGAGTTTATTAAAGAGAATATGAGTGATATTTTGGACTAAATTTCTCTATTCTTCAAAATTATTAAACTTCCATTGTTTAAAATAAGTACTTGATAAACATAAACACATATTTATATATTTGTCACCTGTCCTCAATGGCCTCAATTTCTAGTAAGTTTAAGGTGGGTCACAATATGTCAAAAGCCTCCTTTCCCATCTTAATATCAACTACTTGCCAACAAGAATTCTCTGTTACACTGGATGGAAGCCCACATAACGGAGAAACGAGATAGAGTGTCTGGGTTCCTTTGAGGAATGTTTTAGACTTCTTTACAACAGAAAGACCTCCTCTCTTATTGAAGACGCTGTTTTCAGTTGTTTGGTGGGAAGGGGCTTCTGTCACATGTGGCTGACCATATTAACTGCTCATAGTAGCATTAGATTAGCAGAATCAATGGGTACATGTTGACCCTTTTCTAAAGCATGTTCCTCCTCACAAAACAAAGACCTAGGAAAGGAGCTGTTAAACTCCCCATTTCACATGTAGAAAAGCAATGAAGGTACGAGGGGGGGGTGGAAAAGAATTCTCCACGACAGAGCCCCAAATTTTCCTGAGTTTTCCTAAATCCAATTCTGCTGTTTCCTCTTTCCTCTTTCTCACATTGTTTTTCGTCTCAAGAATTTGCTCCGCCTCATCTCGTCTTTACTTACAAAAGCCTATATGTTGTTGAAGGTTTAACTCAAAAGTCACCATAATTATAAAACCTTTCCTGATTCCTTCTGATTGTGATCACCTTAGTTTTGCTTATTTTAATCTTAGCAGAATTATTTGTGCTATAGTGACAGAGATACCCTAGATAAAGCTGGCCTTGAAGCAAATGGCATTCTTCAATGTCAGAAGCAACCAAATGATGTTTCTCTCTCTCCCTCTCTTTCCCTTCCTCTCTAAAATCAATAAACATATCATCAGGTGAGGATTAAAAAAATAAAAATAAAAAACAATTTTAATGACAATGTACATTTCAATACATTCTTTGAACAATATAATTTGTCCCCCCCAATACAATTTCTGATCCTAAAATTTGTGTTAATATACGTTGTATGATTTTTGTAAACTGCACCTGTTTGAAGTAAACACAAAGCAAGGACATGTTTATGTAGAAGAGCTAAGTGTTCTGCATTCCCCAGTTACTCTGGGAGAGCATTGGTTCACGTTGGAGGCCAATGGTCTTTACAGAACTATACTTACAAGGAAAGCCCTGAGTGGTGGCAAGCTACCTGGCCAGGTGGGCAAAGCTGCCATACTGACTTGTCTAACTTAACTCTTTCACTTACTGCCCCCTCCTCCATACCCTTTTTATTGCTTTCTCATCTCTTATTATTCAGCACGGGGTTGTGAATGAGTGACTCACATATGGTACTACACATAGATGTGTCTCGAATGCATGTTTAATAAACTAAACTGGGTATAGATCACCAGCAAATTCCTTAGCAAAGCATAACTCTTAAAAGTAGGATCTACTAACTCAGCAACTAACATGCCTATGCTGAAATCTTCAAAACATTAAGCTCAAGTGTGTTATTATATGTTTGCCTGAGACATCACAGATCTTTTTGAAGGTGTATAATTCTAAATAAATTCTTTGGTCTACTTCCTTGTTTTTACTTTTTATTTGGGGAATGTTCAGTGGAGCGAAAAGGATTCTACAAATAATCAGGAGACCCAGGAAAATTACCCACTCCAAGTTGTTCTCTAACAGAACCATACTGTGTGGGGGTAAAGGCTGTGATGAAGTGTCACAGTGAATCTAACTATCCCAACAAATCAATCCATCGGCATAATCCACATGCAGGAGTTTCAAAAACAGCAGTTTTTCGTTTCTCAATGATCAAAGTGTCTGTCATGTATTTTGGGCAATGAAGTAAAACATATTCTTAATATTTGGCCAAAGCTTAAATCCTCAAGAGCCAAGATTCAGAGCAAATATTTCCACATTAATTGAAAAAGTTATTGTCAAATATATTTCATGATTTATTCATGTGGAGTAGTGCTTCTTGTCTTCTACCATTCATTCCAATGATTTTACAAAGAAGCCAGAGGCAATTTTCAAAATTGGGGTGATCTTTAAAATCAGGGTGACACTATTTTTCTCACATGTAAAAATAATGATTTCTTTTATGCTAAATATCTTCTCCACTGGGTGATTTTGCTGATAATAATCTTTCTTGCCTAGCTCACAGGTTAGTTATGAGGATTCAAAATGAGTTAGCATAGAAACTGCTACATAAACTGTGAGGGGTTTTATAAATATTGTAGATTATGATGATTATTATTATTAGTCATCCAAAGTAAGACTCTGGCATCAAAGGCCTCAGGAGATATGGAACCCAATTGAAGGGATTAATTTTGTCTTTTTCTTATGTTTGGTAATAATATTTTATCTTATTTTTTAATTTAAAAAACTATATATATGTATATATATATATATGTGTGTGTGTGTGTGTGTGTGTGTATATCTGTGTGTATATATATATATATACATATACAGTGGTACCTCAAGATACGAGTGCCCTAACATATGAGATTTTTGAGATACGAGCCGTCGAGCAAGCGATTTTTGCTTTGAAATATGAGCAACAGTTGAGATACAAGTAATGGCGTGGATCGGCCAACTGCACACAACCCACCAGTTTACCTCGACTCGAGCATCTCATAGTTTCCCACACCTTAAGATTACGGAACAAATTATACTCGTATCTTGAGGTACCACTGTATATGTGTGTGTATATATATATATACTAATACTTTAATATATTTTTATTGATTTCAGAGAGGAAGGGAGAGGGAGAGAGAGAAACATCAATGATAAAAGAGAATCATTGATCAGCTGCCTCTTGCATGCCCCACACTGGGGATCAAGCCCACAACCTGGGCATGTGCCCTTGACCAGAATCAAACCAGGGACCCTTTAATCTGAAGGCTGACATTCTAGCCACTGAGCCAAACCAGCTAGGACATATTTTTTATTGTTGATAGTATTATAGAAATTTCCCATGCCCCCCTTCATCTCCCCTTTTCCCAACCCCTATCCACCCACCCCTAGATATTCACTACCCTATTGTCCATGCCCATGTGCTATGCATATCCTATCTAATAAAAGAGTGATATGCAAATTGACTGTGCCTCCACTACATCTACCAGCCATGCCCACCAGCCATGCCCACCAGCCCATTAGAGCAAGTATGCAAATTAACCCAACCAAGATGGCTATGGCCACAGAAAGAACAGGAGAGAGGCTTGGGTTGCCACTGGTGATGGAAGAAGCCAAGCTTTCCACAAACCCTGGCCTCCACTTAAGGCAGCAAAGTTTAAATGGTTGTGCGAGGAGAAGGCTTGGCTCTGCTCCAGGCTACAAAGTTTCAATTGTAGAAAATAAATAAATCCCAGATACCGGGGCCCCCACTTGGGTTACCAGGGGGTATGCTGGCCTGCAAACTACCACAGGTCCCTCGCCCAGGCCACCCCATACCCCAACAGAACACCCACCCTGATCCAGGACACCCTTCAGAGCAAACCAGCTGGCCCCCACCCGTGTACCAGGCCTCTATCCTATCTAATAAAAGAGTAATACACAGATTGACCATCACTCCAACACAGAAGATGACTGCCCCCATGTAGACATGAGATGGCCATCACAAGATGGCCAGCAGGGGATGGAAGTTGGCAGAGACCAGGCCTGCAAGGGAGGGCAGTTATGGGCAATCAGGCCAGCAAGAAAGGGCAATTAGGAGGGACCAGGCCTGCAAGGGAGGACAATTGGGGGTTATCAAGCCTTCAGGAGAAGGCAGTTAGGGATGACCAGGCTGGCAGAGGAGGGAAATTGGAGGTAACTGGGCCTGCATGGAAGGGCAGTTGGGGGGACCCAGTCCTGCAGGAGATGGCAGTTAGGGGTGACCAGGCCCACATGGGAGGGCAGTTAGGGATAAACAGGCTGGCAGGGGAACAGTTAGGCATCAATCAAGTTGGCAGGGAAGTGGTTAGGGGGTGATCAGGCTGGCAGGCAGAAGTGGTTAGGGGCAATCAGGAAGGCAGGCAGGTGAGCAGTTGGGAGCCAGCAGTCCTGAATTGTGAGAGGGATGTCTGACTGCCCATTTAGGCCCAATCTTACCTGGCAGTATGACATCCTTCTAGAGGATCCAGATTGGAGAGGGTACAGGCTGGGCTGAGGAACACCTGCCCACCCCCATGCACAAATTTCATGCACTGGGCCACTAGTAAGTATATAAATTATTTAGTTTATCTCTTCTCATCTCCCCAACCCCATATTGAGGTATGTCAGTCTGTTCCATACCTCCCTGCTTCAGGTCTTATTTTGTTGATCAATTCATTTTGTTCATTAGATTTCATTGATAAGTAGATCATGTGATATTTATCTTTTTCAGTTTGGCTACTTCACTTAGAATAATATTTTTCCAGGTCCATCCATGTTCTTCCAAAGGGTAAGAGACCCCTCTTCTTTACAGCTGTATAGTATTCCATAGTGGAAATGTCCCACAGCTTTTTTTCCCCATTAATCTACTAATTGGCAGAGAGAGAGAGAGAGAGAGAGAGAGAGAGAGAGAGAGAGAGAGAGATCTCTGTTTAAGGTGTTGTTGTTCTGGAGTAAGATCGCCTGCATGCAGTTCTCCCTCTACTCACTATGAGCTGCACAAGTCACTTAACTAATAAAAGATGCATTTTTAATTTGTAAACGTGGGATAAACAGTATTTTATCAGATTTCTATATTAGTAATTTTATTTATGTGAAGTACCTACTATATATTAAAAGCTCATTTGCTAACTATTATTTCACTAGAGTTTTATTTCAAGTTACAGACATGTGACTGGTAGGTAAATAAGTCCTGGAGAGCTAATGTACAATACAGTGGCCACAACAATAATACTGTGTTATGTCTGGAAAGTTGCTAAGATACTAGATCTTAATTGTCACCACCATGAAAAAGAAATTATAATTATGTGACTGACACCATAGAGGAGCTAGTGAACACTAGAGTGGCAATCATATTGCAACACATCAAGCATCAAATCAACCTGAAACTTACACAATGCTGTATGTCAGTTATATTTCAATTTTTAAAATGCCCATAAATTTGAAAAATGTTTGTGCTCTTCAGTGTGTATGTGTGTGTATACACACACACACACACACACACACACACACACACACACAATTTACCTTTAACAATATATTAAATTTACTCATTTTAACAAGTATCACATTCACCATGCAGGAAGGATAATTTTATATAATGAAGTAAACTGTTGGGAACTGGTGGCTTTGCAGCTTAACTATACATCCTTTGAGCTGACAAAAGATTCAACCTAGTTTTTGACATTTAATAGCAGAGCTTGACATATGATAGCAGTTTTAAAAGTCTTATCTGTGCAGGCACTTTTACTACTCTTTTGATAATATTTCATAGTTTATTTATTAAGTGAATGTAAGGCATAACCTCTACACTAAAATTCCCTTAAAAACATTTCTCTTTTTTCTCTTTCCTGTGTCTCTTTCTACTCTAATCTCACCACAAGAATTACAGCAATTTTTTTTAAACATCTAATAACCAAAATGGCTGCTTTCCCAAAACTCAAAAAAGAATTACAATGTGAGTAGCCTAGCTATTTTTTCTATTTACAAAGCAGTCAAGAACTAAATCTGACAGATTTTTCAGAAATAGCTTTGCTTGTCAGCATCAGGTAATGATTTCAGAACAGTTAGGTTAAATGCCTCAGACTTTTCTAAACACATAGCCAATACCATGTTCTTTTCCATTTTATGAACTGCTGTTGGCATGGAGATTTTCCACATCCTTGGAGCGGCTATGCTACTACCTCTGTTGGAAGGACTGGCTATTTAAGTCAATATAAGTTGCTCTGATGGAAAAGCATGCCTAGAACATCCTCTGGTGGCGACAAGGAGAATCATCCCTCTTGATACAACTGAAGGTTCATTGCTCAGCCCATTCCTCACCACCTGCACTTTCCAGGAAGCGTACACAACACCAGAGAAATCAGCTACTTTCAAAACATCTCAACTATCTAGCTACAAGTTAGTCATTTTGCTGTCAATGTGTTTTAACACGTGGTGGCAGCCTCTCCCTACAGGTAAATCTGGAAGTGAAAAGTAGAAACCTTACAAGTCTGTTTTTAAATATATTTTATTGATTTTTTACAGAGAGGAAAGGAGATAGAGAGGTAGAAACATCAATGAGAGAGAAACATCGATCAGCTGCTTCCTGCACACCCCCCACCGGCGATATGCGGCAACCAAGGTACATGCCCTTGACCAGAATCAAACCTGGGACCCTTCAGTCCGCAGGCCGACGCTCTATCCACTGAGCCAAACTGGTTTAGGCACAAGTCTGTTTTTAGAAAAACCAAGTCTCACAGGATACCTCCGCACTAATTTCCACAAAGATAAACAAATTATTATCCCACAAAAACTAAAATCTTTTAAATGATCTCACACACACAAAGTAGAACCCATAGTAACAGAGTGTAGAATAGTGGTTGCCGGAGAATAGGGGGGAATGGAGAGATGCTAGAGCACAGATTTTTCAGTTATAAAATGAATAAGTTTTGGGGGCCTAATCCACAGCATGGCAGCTATGGTTAACAGTTAATAATACTGTAGGGTCTACTTGAAACTTGGCATTCTCACCACACACAAGAAAAGGAAACTATGATGGATGTGTTAATTAACTTTGTTGTGGAAGTCATTTCACAGTGTATACCTATATCAAATGATCTGTACACTTTAAATACATACCATTTTATTTGTCAATGATACCTCAATAAAACTGGAGAAAAAAATAAATGTTTAAAATTAAATATTATTTCACAGGCAAAAATGAGAGAAAAAAATGCATCATTTGGATGTCTTTGTTATAAAGTTAAAGTTCAATTGAAACTATCCCGTCTGAGATGTTGCAGTGACATTTCCCCACCTGATGATTGTGGTCTTCAACGCTTCAAACTGCAAACCCCACAGGGACTGCCTCTTTTCCCAGCAGCAAATTATAGAAGTCAGTAAACAACAGCAGTCTTTCTGGGATCTGAAGGGCTAAGTTATCAATTATGGATTAATTAAGCTTATGTGGCAATCACACCCCGTGAGTCGGGTGAGAAGCGGCATTCACTGAAAGCAGTGATGAGAGCTATTGAGAGCTATTCAGGCTGATACAGGCCACATGTTCTTTGTATTTCTTTACACATCACAGAATGAATTAAAACTAATGAGGCCGGCTTGTGTTGCTAATTTCATTAATGATTTTGATTAATGTAAAGTTTTAAGGATGTGGCACATGACTACATGTTGAATGTCATAGAACTGACGACATTTTATATGTCACCTGCCTCCCTGAGACCCCATCCACAGGAATTACTACTTTGCAAATGTTTCCTTTGTAAATCCTTTAAAGTAAATATGAACACGTTTTCTTGATTCGTGGGCCAGAACCTTAAACTTAAGGCAATTATAAGTTGCCAAAAACAATACTATGATTTTAAAGATGGATTTGGAATAATACATAACCAACAGCACTCCCCACCATTTACCTTTTTTACTGGTTGGGCATTCTTCAATTTCTAGCAACAAAAGCTGAACTCTGGCTATATGAAATACAGGAATATTTAGTAGAAAAATCTAGAACAGTCCCCAAGTCTGAAGAGCAGACTGAAAAACTGACCTTTGAAAAGTCAAGAAAGGCAACTCCACAGAGTTCATGTGGTTTCACATTTGCCATGTGCAAGATGGTGATGCCAAGGACTGGAGGAGGGAGATACAGAGATCCCTCTGCCTTCCCTCACAGAAGGGCAGGCACCTGAGGTTACCATCTCCCCCAGAGTAGGCACAGTGGGGGAGAAGCTTTCTCCAAAGAGAAATTGGACAAAGGAGCAATGCATGCTGGGTAACCATACTTTGAGAAATATTACTTAGACATTGCTATTTGGTTCACTGTCCTACAATGATTTTACTCCTTTAACATTACTGAGGTGAGGTGATAAATGTTTGGTGAAATTTTATAAGATACTTTATAAAAATACTGCCCATTCCTCCAGATGACACCCATGCACTGTGGTACAACCATGCTAACTTGGCCTACTCTTTGCTTTAGGGAAGAATGTGGCTGCATTTTACCTGGGCTAATGAAGAATTCTAGGGTGAGTTAAGTAAAATTTATACACCATAAAGTCTTGATATCATTTGCCGACAAATCAACTGTTTGGAAAGACAGAAATATTTGACATAATATTTAGGAAAGACAAACAGACATTTTCACTTCTTTGCGTTGCAAATTTTATGCACTACCTTATCATATCAAAAAAGTTATCAGGTTTATATAACATTTGATTTGTTCTTAATAAAACTGTGTGCCTATGTCTCAATCCATTTGATTTTAGAATTCTGAATAGACTATAAAAACAAATTTCTAGAGTTAATGATCTAAAAAATTGCCATTAATTGAAGTACAAGCATTTATTTCAATTAAAGAATGTCACAATATTTAGTTTACATCTCAAAGCTACCGCAGTAAATCTAATCAATGGCATAATTTATGCTGTAGAGCAATTTGAATAATTTAATACACTGTATTTAATGTTGGTCATTAGATGTAATTGCAAATTTATACCATTATAAATGCAATATGTGCTGTACTATTCTTTATTCTGTTTATTTCCTGTCATATTACCTACTATTAATAAACAAAACATACAAAACCATCTCTTTTTTACCAAATAGCCTCAGAGAAAGTTTAACCAGTGTAATCTCATGGGCAAAATCCATCTTTCATAAATAAATTCATAAAAACAACAGACTTTATACATATTCAATATGTAATTACTCAGGCTTACTCAATAAACTCAATTATCTATATTCTGATTTCTCGTTTTGTGCCAAGTAGCTTTTAAGGCAATATTCAATTTATATAAAATAAAAGCAAAAAAAAAAGGCATATTATTACAAGTCTGCATTCACTTAATGCTCCCTTCTCCAAGAGGTTAGGGTGAATGTGATTAGGAACAAGTCATGAAGAGATGATATGGAGAGATGACACTTTACCACTGTGATCTCCCTCCTCCCCAAACCACAGCCCCATCAAGCCATGAAAAAGCATCAGGCCAACCCATATTAAAAGACATTCTACCCAATACATGACCAGAACTTCTCACAACTGTTGAGGTTATTTTAAGAGAGAGAGAGAAAGAGAGAGAGAGAGAGAGGCAGAGAGAGACACCTAGCCAGTTTGGCTCAGTGGATAGAGTGTTGGCCTGAGGACAAAAGGGTCCTGGATTTGCTTCCAGTCAAGGGCATGTACCTTGGTTGCAGGCTTTTCCCTGGCCTGAGCCCTGGTCAGGGCTCGTGCAAGAGGCAACCAATCAATGTGTTTCTCTTACATTGATGTTTCTATCTGTCCTTCCCTCTCTCTTCAACTCTTTTTAAAAAATCAATTGAAAAATATTCTCAGGTGAGGATTAAAATGAAAAAAGGAGAGCATCTGAGAATATGTCAGAAAGGAGGCTAAGGAGATTTGACAGCTAACATAATCTGTTGGTTTCGTGAATGGAATCCTAGGACAGAAAAGGAGCAGTAGAGAAAACAAACAACATGTGAATTAAGTGAGGATATCCTATCCAATAAAGAAGGAATATGCTAATTGACCCTCACACTGTCACAAAGATGGCAGTGCCCACAGCCAATAAGGAGGGAATATGCTAATTGACTGCCCCACCCTCAAAAATGGCAGTGCCCACAGCCACAAGATGGTGGTGCCCAGTCCTCATCCCCCCAGCCATCCAGGGCTGGCCCGAGGTGCAGGCAAGCCTTGGATGGTGGCTGCCCAGCTATCTAGGGCCACCCAAGGCTCAGGTAACCAGGGCCAGCCAAGGCTTGCAATGCTGGCAGTGGCAGCAATAGAGGTGTGATGGGGGCATCACCTTCCCTTGATCACTGGGTTGCCTCCTGCCCCTGAGGGCTCCCAGACTATGAGAGAGGGACCCCCCTCCAATGCATGAATTTTTATGCACCAGGACTCTAGTTAGTTAATAATATTGTGTCAATATTTGTACATTAGTTATGACAAAAGTACAGTGGTAATATGAAATGTTAGCAATAGGAAAGCTGAGTGAGGAGTATAAGAAAACTGTATACAACCTTTTCTACTTTTCTGTAAATCAAACATTATTTTAAAATAAAAAAATTATTTAAAGTTAGAAAAAAACAATACCATCAAAAGACAATCTGGGAGAAAATATTTATAACATAATAATAAACAAATTATTAGTATCCAGAATGTAACCTCCAAATTGATTACAAAAGGACAAAAATTAGAAAAGTGAGAAAAGCATCAGAACTGGTTTTCCCTAAAGACATATACAAATAGCCAATAAAATGAAATTACATTAAATATAAGTACTGACCAAAAAAACACAAATTAAAATGACTGCTTTTTATTCATTATGTTGGTAAATGTAAATGGACTACATCTGGGTCAAAATGAGAGAAAATGCATTACTATGCAATCAGTGCTGGTGGAGCTGTAGGCTATACAGCCTTTTTGGAAAGCAATTTGACAGTATATGTTAAAATTACAAGTGTTCATACTCTTAAACCCAGAAATTCCAAATGTTATTTTTTATCTTACACCCAAATTATCACAAACAGGATATGAGGATACCCATTGCTGCAATGTTTGTACTGGTAATATTTTAAGTAGAGTAATTGTTACACAATTAAATGGTATGACAATTAAATGGTATGACATATGTACCAACATATATGATAGTTATATTTTAGTTTGAAATATGAAGCAGATCTATATGAGCATACATGGACAGATCTCCAAGATTTTGAGGAAGACAAAAGCATGCTACAGAACAGTAAGTTTATTGTGACATTTAAAATATATATATATATACATATACATACATCCCTATGTTCATTGCAATGTTATTTACAACTAGAGGCACAGTACACAAAATTCGTGCACTCGCAGAAAGCAGGTCTAAGCTGGCAGTCGGACATCCTTAGAGCTGCCATGGAGGCAGGAGAGGCTCCCACGACTGCCACAGTGCTCCCCAGCAGTGAGCCTGGCTCCTGCATTGAGCATCACCCCTGGTGGTTAGTGTGCATCATAGAGACTAGTTGTCCCGCTGTTCAGTTGATTTGCACAATTGGCCTTTTATTATATAGACTAGAGGCCCGATGCGTGAAATTTGTGCATGGGGGAAGGGGTATCCTTCAGCCCAGCCTGCTCCCTCTCCAATCTGGGACCCCTTGAGGGATGTCCAACTACCCATTTAGGCCCCAGGTAGGATCGGGGCTAAACAGGTAGTTGGACATCCCTCTCACAATCCAGGACTGCTGGCCTGCCTGCCTTCCTGATTGCCCATAACCGCTTCTGCCTGCCAGCCTGATCACCCCCTAACCACTCCTCTGCCAACCTAATTGATGCCTAACTGCTCTCCTGCCCCTGTTTGCCACTAATTGCCCTTTCCTGCGGGCCTGGTCACCCCTAACTGCCCTTCCCTGCAGGCCTGAGTCCCTTCCAACTGCCCTTCCCTGCAGGCCCAGTCACTCCCAACTTCCCTCCTCTGCCATCCTGGTCACCCCTAACTGCCCTACCCTGCAGACTTGATCACCCCAAATGCCCTCCCTTGCAGGCCTGGTCCCTCCCAACTATCCTCCCCTGTTGGCCATCTTGTGTCGGCCATCTTGTGTCCACCTGGGGGCAAGATCTTTTGACCACATGGAGGCAGTCATCTTGTGTGTTGAAGTAATGGTCAATTGCATATTACTCTTTTATTAGATAGGAAAGGTGTCCTGGATCAGGGTGGGTGTTCCTTTGGGGCTTGGGGTGGCCTGGGTGAGGGGCCTGGTATCTGGGATTTATTTTATCTTTTACAATTGAAACTTCATAGCCTGGAGCAGAGGCAAGCCTTCTGCTCACACAGCCATTGAAACTTTGTTGACTTAAGTGGAGGTCTGGGCCAGGCAGGGTGTGTGGAAAGCTTGGCTTTCTCCATTGCCAGGGGCAACCCAAGCCTCCCTCCTGCTCTCTCTGTGGCTGTAGCCATCTTGGTTAGGTTAACTTGCATACTTGTTCTGATTTGCATACTTGTAGGCATGGCTGGTGGATGTGGCTTCTGGGTGTAGCGGAGGTATGGCCAATTTACATATTACCCTTTTATTAGATAGGATAGACGAGATTTGGAAGCAGCCCAAATGCCTATTAGTAGGTGAGTGGATAACTAAGCTGTGGTACATTAACAATGGAATCCTTCTCAGCTATTAAAAGAAGGAATGCTTACCCTTTTATGACAGAATAGAGGGACTTGGAGAGTACTATGCTAAGTAAAATAAGCCATTTAGAGAAAGACAAGTAGCATATGATCTCACTCATATGTGGAATTTAATGAACAAAATGAACTAACAAGCAAAATAGAGACAGATTCATAGAGAACAGGCAGACAGTTATCAGGGAGAAAGGAGTTGGGGGGTTGGGGAATGAGATTGAGAAGAAAAAAGAACACACCTCATGAACAGAGACAACAGCCTGATGATTGCCAAAGGGAGTAAGGTAGAGGAGGTAGAGGAGGGTATAAATGGTGATACTAGGAGATTTGCCTTGGGGTGGTGAATACACAGTACAGGGTACAGATGATGTGGTGTAAAATTTTGCACCTGAAACTTGTATAATTTTGTTAACTAGTGTCACCCCCAATAAATTCAATAAAAAGTGAAGTTATAAAAATTAAAAATAAAGAGGAAGAAATGCTAATAAAATTATGCTTTATCTAGAAGCACGTTGAAAGGAACCTGGAAGCTGCATGTTCTGATGATAGTAGTGGGTAAATCATGGGAGTGGCAGGTACACCACTAGTTAAGGATGCTTTCCCAGGAGCACTCTAGCAGGTGCTGTGCTAATGCAGGGTCAGCAGCCCACTCTTGCACTGTAGTTAGTGTCCGCTGGTTTCTGAGAAAATACATCCACTGCAGATAAATTCATGGCTCACAAAATTCCTAACATTTTAACAACTGTCTCAAGCCAGCACAAGCTTGACTCTAGTCCTTCCTTCTTTTTTTTAATGGATAGTTAGAGAATTTATTTTTAAAATGAAAAAAAAAATACTCTATCTAAATTATCGAGGGACATTCCAGAGGTAGAGATTTCCTGAATTGTATTAAAACTCTAAATTCCACAAAATGTTCCTGATGTCACTTAAAATGTTTGTGTCAGCAACAGCAGTTTTAGGGTAATCAGATGACAGTGTTGCTGACAATGGTATAAGTGACCTTAAAATAATTTTAAACAAATGCTTTATCCACTTTGTCATCATTAAGCTTCATGATCTAGCTGTATGACTGGTGAGATAATTAAGGATGTTGTCTTAGTTTCCTATTGCTGCTGTAACAAATTACCACAAATTTGTTGGCTTAAAATAACATTTATTATCTGACAGGTCTGTAATTCACAAGTCAGAAATGGATCTCATCAGACTAGAATCAAGGTGTCAGAAGCCCTGCATTCATTCCTAGAAGCTCTAGGGGAGAACCCTCTTCCTTGCCCTCTCAGTGACCCTTTCTTCCATTTTCAAAGCCAGCAATAGCAGCCTTTCTCACATTGCATTTCATTGACTTCCTCTCCCACCTCTTCTTTCCACATTAAAGAACCTGTGATTATCCCCACCCCACCCAATAATTTAGGATACTCTCCCCATTTCAAGGTCATCTGATTAGCAGCCTTAATTCCATCTGTCACCTTAATTCCCCTTCACTATGTAACCAAACACATCCTTCACCAGTTCTGGGAATTAGGACATGGACATCTTTGGAGAGTGGGGGCGTTACGTATTAGTCTGCCTACCACAGAAGAAGGAAGTGAACTATTGGAAGAAAATGCCGCCAATAACCAGTACGACCTGCCTGCCTCAGGGTCTAGCCAACCTGTTAGATTTGCTGCCTCTTCTCCAGTCTTGGAGGAAGGGTTACAAAGAAAGTTGTGTGCTGGTTGCTGACCATTTGTAATGAGTGTGTGAGTTTTTCTGGGAACAATGAAGCTGGCCTGAACTGTCCTATGCAAGATTTTGACCAGATGAGTAAGAGTGGGACCACCAACTGCCAAGACTTTTCTTTCTGATGAGTGCAACAATAGCAGTGTAACAGGACTATCAGAATCATCTCTGGAGCCATTTGGTACTGATGTGTTTTTGGTTACTTTCCTGATAATATGTGTGTCAAAAGGGAAGCAATGATTTTGTTCTGGCTCCCACAAATTAAAGAATTAAACAACAAAAACTTTAACTGCACTACATGGGAAATCAATGTTATGTTTATGAAAGAACTAAGGTGAACATAATTGAAGGTTTCAAGATGCATTCAGTACCACCAATATGATAAATACACATTGACTTGCACAGACAATCGGTAGGATACAAGGAGCTTAATCAGGTAAGAAGGAAAAAAAGACTCATATTATTCTTCCGACATAGTGAAGGAATTGGGTTCTTTAAAATACTATGTTATCTATTCAGCTAATTAATACAGACACCATGATATATAATCCAAGTCTATTGATGAGTGTGTCTTGCATCTAATTTAGTACTATTCTCATTTGGTTAAAGTATTCAAATTATTACAAATTTGTTAGTTGTGAGACCCATCATGGGGATCAGGTCATGAACCCAGGAGCTGGGTCTCACATGGCGTTGAGGTTCAGGTACCTGCTGTGGCATCTGGCCTCTTGACCCTGAGCTGCAGGTCTGTCCCCTTCCTGACCTTTCCATGAACTTATGTTGTTAAAGAACCTGGGAGAACTAATGAAATATAATCTTAGTCTAAGATGGTTGAGGCAATGACTCTGTTCTTTCAGTTCCTCCTTGAACTCTCTGATGATTTTAAGAGCAAACTACACAGAAAACAAAATAGTAATTGAATTTTTGGGGAAAAAAATTACGATTGTTTCTGCTTTAAAAAAATGCCTAAAAAATACTGAAATGATCAGTTACTTTTCTATTCTACAAATAAGAAAATACAAATCAAAGAAAAGCTAAATTACTTTCTCCCCAACATACACCAAAATGCAGTGGTTTCTTGTATGTGAATGAAGGAAAAATCCAATTCTGTACCTATTATCTCATTTTTGTGTTGTTTTGTTTTAATATAGAATCTCTAGGAGGAGAAGGCAATGTGATGAAGTGAAAGAGATATAGGGCAGAAAAAAAGAGAACAGATTCAAAATAATTTTAATTCCCTCATTTATACATATTCTTATATCTAAAGCCTGGATATGATTTTCATCCCCAGTAGAAAAAGAGAAATATATCTTGTGATCCAGTTATAAAGAGACCAATGTTTATTCTTCTGTTTCAAAGGAAATAAATTGTAAGTAAACTAATATATATACTACTTATTTGAGTAGTATTGTATTTCTAATCCTAGAAGCATGTGGAAAAATAGTGTAATACAAAGCTTCATTTTCTCATAAAGAATGATGTTCTATTCTAATCAGAGGAATAACTATAAGATACTTATGATTAGATGTAATAAAGTTAAAGAAAGTCAAAATGGAAAAAGATGATAGTCTGGCAAGAAATTAGAGTTAAAAGGGAAGAGGAATTCTTATGACTTGCTGCAATTTAATTTTATCATTTTGTTGGAATGAATATCATATCTGAGGAGATACAATTATAGCAGCTCTTAGAAAAGACTGAATTCCATGCTCAATGACTAATAAACTTAAATTTTTTTAAGTAACTTTCAAAACTTATTACTTTTATCTACAGCATTCTATAAGATCAGTCACATGGCTCTTGAATAGTCTCCAGGGGATTATATCTCTGTGATCAAAATCTCTCAGAATCTGTAAAATACCATCAGTATTATCAGAACAAATTACAGTGTAATAGTTGTATAACTTCTCTTGTGTAAAAGTGTCATTACTTCCTATTAGTTGCACTCCCATATTCTAAAAGTAGTATGAACAAAGAACATCATGTATAGAAATTATTTTTCATGTAAATATGACTTTTTAACTTGGGCAATATAAATACATATATTAATCAATTAAAGCTCTAAAAGTCATCTAACTCAGAATGTTAAATCTAGAATATTTTTAATATATTTTTATTGATTTCAGAGAGGAAGAAAGAGGGACAGAGAGATAGGAACATCAATGATGAGAGAATCAGCAATCAGCTACCTCCTGTAAGTCCCATATTGGAAGTTGAGCCTGAAACCTGGGCATGTGCCCTGACTAGGCATTGAACCCTGGTTACACTCTACCAATGAGCCACACTGGCCAGACTAGAATAATTTTTTAATGTTTGCAGTATATAACAAGGAACTTAAATAAAAAACTAGAACATTAATCATATCAGTTTTAATCAAATAAGCAAAAAAGAAATGTAAATGCTTGGTCCAAAATTAACTATTAGATCAAATTAGCTTCCCAAAATTAAAGCATTTAATGCTATAAATAGATTGAGGAATATATACATATATATTTCTAAACAATACAATGGAATCTCATTCATTTGTAGCACATTAACCAACTCATATGGATGAACACCACAGAATATTATAACTTATAGAGACTCTAAAGATATTCAAGAGAAGATTATAACAATTATTTCTATATTTCAGTGATCAAAAAGGTCAGAGATAACCAAGCATTCAAAAACAAGATCCTATGAACAAGAATCAGCAGAAATAACAGAAAACTGAAATAGACCTACAGGAACTCAAAGTGGTAGACTTATCAGACATCAGACTATGAAATTATTATTATTATAAGCCAAGTTTAAAATCATAAGCTGCAAAATGGTACTATTAAACAGTGACACATATTATTTGGAGAATAACAAAGTAGAAATTATAAAATTGAAAGATATAATAACTGAAATGAAATGAAGAACTCAGTGGAAGGCATTATCAAATTACACTCAGCTGAAGAGAAAGTAAAACAAGATAGGGTAGAAGGAAGCAGCTGAATGAAACATGAAAAAATAAAAAGATAGCAAATATCCTAAATAAAGAAGATGAAATATGCTAATTGACAGTCACACCCTCACAAAGCTGGCAGCAACCACATCCAATAAAGAGGGGATATGCTAATTAACTGTCATGCCCTCAAAGATGGCAGCACCCATAGCCACAAGATGGCAGCACCCAATCCCCTTAGCCCTCCAGCCTCCCAGGGCCAGCCTGAGGCACAGGCAAGCCTTGAATGGCAGATTCCCAGCTGCCTAGGGCTGGCCTAAGATGCAGGCAAGCCTCGGATGTCAGCTGCCCAGCTGAAGCCTGAGGCGCAGGCAAGCCTTAGATGGTGGCTGCCCAGCCACCCAGGGCCAGCCGAGGCTTGTGCTGCTAGCAGTGGCAGCAGCAGAGGTGTGATTAGCCAACCCCTGAGGGCTCCCAGACTGTGAGGAGGGCAGGCCAGGCTGAGGGACACACCCTCCAGTACATGAATTTTCATGCACCGGGCCTCTAGTTTTTTAAATAAAAGTGTAAAAGACATAGCATAAGAAGATTTATCATATACCCAGTTGAAGACACAGAAAGAAAGAACAGGAAGAATAAAGCAAAAGCAATATTTGAAGAAAGAGAGAACAGAAAGAATAAAGCAAAAGCAATATTTGAAGAAACAGAAAGAATAAAGCAAAAGCAATATTTGAAGAAAATTTAAACATTTTCCATAAATGATGGATATCAATCCACATATTTGTGAAAGCTAATGAATACCAAGCTGAAAAGTGTTATAAGAAATACATGTGTACTTATCATAGTGAAAGTATGAAAAATAAAAAATATACAATTTTAGAAGAAGCCAGTGAAAATAGGATGGGTTTATGTAAGTACACACAAAGAAATAAAAATAACAATGACTGTCAGCACCTTTGGTGGCCTGATAAAGTCTTTATTTTGACATTATTTCTGAAAAATATTTGGGTATAAAATTTTTGAGCAATATTTCTCAATAGAAAAATACTGCTATCAAGTACACAATACTGTTATCAATAAAATTTATAACTGGCCATTTTGGGCTTCTTACACCCTTGAACCTAACCTACATATAAAAAAGGGGGTTATTCTACTGACTAGAGTGATTATTTCCAACAACCAAAGGGAAATTGGATTGTTGCTGCACATTATAGGCAAAGGGGACTATGTGGAAACCCAGGGGGTCCTCAGAGAGGCCTCTTGGTACTTCCATAGCCAATAGTAAAATTTATTTATAAACTACAACAAAACACAGAATATTTGAGGACTTAGACCAGTGGTCAGCAAACTGCGGCTCATGAGCCACATGCAGCTTGCAAGCTGCGGTTTGCCACTCTGTTGAACTAATGAGTTTGCCAACCACTGACTTAGACCATTCAGAAAACACTGGGTCACTCACCAGGTGAAGAATCTAGAGCAGCTGAGATTCTAACAGAGTGTGAGGGAGATACAGGATAGGCAGTTGAAGAAGGAACACAGACAACAACTGCAATCTAGTGACTGATTACAAAAATGCAAACTACAGTAACTTTGCATATTTCTTCTTTGTATGTTTTATTTTAGACCCTAGCCAACTTCTTTCTTCCCATTTTAATTTCGTACATAAATTATTAGAAGTCGACTTAAAATTTCAGTTTTCAAGTAACAGAATACTCAAAAGATCTCTGGTTAAATATACTCAGCAAGTGATACCGCAAGTATTGTGACTGTGTCTGCTCTTCCTTTTGGGGGAGGATAAGAACTTGGACTTTTCAGATGGATGGCTGTGTCTTGTTAGATGCAAATATAGGGTTGTTTTGTTGGTGTACAGAAGCTCAAACTTGCATAGAAGACTGTAGTAGTATATGGAAGCTGACTCATCAGCCAGTGGACTGTGCAGGTTACCAACTCATTTTCTCTTATCTCCGAATTCATACTTCAATATCTGCTCTTCAAAAAATAGATGTGACCCCTTTAACTATTTTTCCCTTTGCCAAGTGGTTGCACATTAATAAAGGGTGTGGGAGAGACGCTACAGGAGAGAGACAAGGACTTCCCATCCTGGTTGTGGTATACTCATTTGGCAAGAGACAGCAGCATGCAGCATTCCATGGCCAGCAACTCGCTCCCTTACCCTGCACCCCCGTCAGGGGCTTTTGTAGCAGAGTTCTTTCCATGAAACTCCTCTCCTTGCAGGGCTTTCCCCAGCATGCTACTGTATGGAATTTTTAGCAAGTTCCAAGGACATACTTCCAGTAAGTTCCACAGCAGGGCACCACTGCCATTCATGAGCCACACCTGTGCCCTCTCCATGAAATCTGGATCTCAGCCCTTGGGTGCTCTACCTCAGCCCTGGTGGCAGTGACTGTGCCTTGGAGCTGCTACTCCTATCTTCTTCAGAGTGCTCTTTACTTCTTAGTAACCAGTCTCTCATTATACCAACTCACCATGACGGTTCATAACTTCTTAAATGTTCCCTTAAAAGTCCTTTTCCATTCAGATTACTGGCTTGCTTCTCTCTTCTCATTGGACCCTGGCTGACACACTGAAGTTTTCTTTATACCATTGCTGAGGTTTGTTGATTTTTTTTTTCTTTTTTGCATCCTAAAATGTTCTAATCTATCAACTTTCTGTTCTTATTTTGGAACTCTAATTAAATTTATATTAGATTGATTGATATTATATCATGAGTCACAGAGATTTTGTGGGGAGCCTTTCAGGTGTTTTTTTTTTTGTCCCCCCATTATTTTGGTGATTTCTATTGCTTTGTCTTAACTTCATTGATCTTCTGCAGTGTCTAATCTGATAGTAATCTCATTCACTCTATTTTTTCTGGATATTGTATTTTCCAACTCTCCAAGTTTCATTTGGTTCATTTGTTTATCCATTTCTTTTATCATCTTTTTCATGCTTTCTTTTACATCCTCAAACATATTTAAGACTTATGAATATTGTCTTAACATCCTTGGCTCCTAATTCCTTTAACTCTCGTGTGTAGGGGGTTTTGTTGTTTTTCTTTTATACTGATTGAACCTTCTCCTGCCTAGTGGACATATTTTTTTACTTATTTACAGAGTAATTATTTTAATCATGTACTGGCCTCTGTGAATTTTATGTCACTGAGTGTTGGACTGTGTTTCTTTCCTTTAATCAGTTTTGGCTTTGTGAGGATGCTTTCATGTTGACCTTCTCAAGGACTGCTGTGAAGCTGCATTACAGAGGGCCCAAGCAGATTATTCTAGACCCAATTTAGCCCTGACACAATGGTGTGGCCTTTAGGAATTTGGCCCAACACTCCCCTCAGATTTCTTCACTCAAGCTGCTGAGAATGCAAACAGTCCCCAGTACCCTATGAGCTCTGAAAATTGTTTAGCTCACTGCTTTCTAGTGGCTTTTTTCTTGGTTTATGAAGATTTGCTCCCAACATGTACAGATTGGTGTGTTTCTAGAGATCTCCAGAGCTCTCTGCACAGCCCTGTCTCTCTAGTACTCTGACCAGAGTTGGGGTGTCATTCTGTACAACAAGCATGTCAAACACACAGCCCGTGGGCTGCATGTGGCCCACTATTAATATTTTTTTTGCAGCCCAGCCAATATAATGGTAAGAAAACATTAATTTTATCATTGCTCTTGTTCTATTTTACTATACTTTTTAAAATAAACCTACGTTTCTATGAAAATTGAAACTTGTGTGTTTTTTGATTTGGGGGTTTGTTTTTGCAGCACACATAAATTTAAACCTTATTTATTGGCTCATGTTAGCCTTTGAATTTGACATGCTTGCTGTTCACCAAAAGATGGCAAGATTGGATCCCCTATCAGAGCATTTGCAGGAGGCAAACCATCAATATTTCTCTCTCACATCAATGTTTCTCTCCCGGCCTTCCTCTCTCTAAAGTCAATTTTAGAAAAAGAAACTAGTGAAACCTAGTTGGAGAAAAAAGAAGGATAGGAGGAGAAAGTAAGGAACTAGAAGTGGATCAAAATAACCTGAACAAATGAATAGGAAAAATCTTTTAAAAATACTCATAACTGTTTAGAAATATCCTTTTGAAATTTTAAAAAATCTAATGTCACATATACTATTTATGCAGTTATTACTCACCAATTTAAAAAATAAAAAATTGCAAAAAGCTATTTTAAATTAGGTAATATTTTTAAATAAGATTTATTTAGTTACTAATTCAAGAATATGTTTACATACTTGCAAAATAGTAGCATACAGGAGATTAGATAGATAGATAGATAGATAGATAGATAGATAGATAGATAGAGATATAGACATAGCCATAGATATAGATATAGATATAGATATAGATATAGATATAGATATATAGACATAGATATAAGACATTCATTTGGTTTACAAGGCAATATATGAAGCATCTTTGATTCTGCAGATCCCTTATAATTTTAGAGGCTCCATCACCTCTTTCCATCAGCTATGCCAACAGTAATCTTAAGAGAAGTTTTGTGTATTTCTTTTAATTTTTCAATTACAATTTACATTCAACATTATTTTATATTAGTTTCAAGTGTACAGCATAGTGGTTAGACAATCATACAATTTACAAAGTGATTCCCCTGATAATTCTAGTACCCACCTGGCACCATACAGAGTTATTATAATATTGTTGGCTGTATTGCTTATGCTGTAATTTATATCCCGGTGACTATCAATGTTTACTTCTTAGTCCCTTTAGCTTTAGAGAGTAGTTTTGGCTTTAGGTGAAAGATGATTAAAATAAATGGGAAAACAATAACTACAGAAACTCAGAGCATGATTTCAGTTAAGTCTTCTGTAGACTTAGAAATGGATTGAGAAAACCTATTTCCCAAATGCTAAGTGGCAGAGCAAGGACTCCAAGTAATCAGTTTGATTCCAAAGCTTGCTTTCCTTCCACTAAACACAGCACATTGCTTGTTTGAATACTGAATTGTGTACCCAATGCTAGAATGGGTAAAACACAGTGAAAGCCAAACTCAACACAAACCCTAACGTAAACCTGAGATAAATCATTTGATGTATTACACTAGTAGAGAGTTATTTTTTCTTTACTCCAAGCAAGATACTTCCAGGGAATTCGAGGGTGAGCAAATAGGCCTGGTACAATGACTGTGGCAGTTTACCAGTGTGGGTGGGTCCCTGCTGAATGGACAGTACCTACAGCTGTCTCACTGCCCCTGCATCAGTGTGTACCTCATTCATGGATCCTGAGGCCACCTGTAGATATAGCTTGTCATTTTGCCAATTTTAGTGAAAAGAAAATGAGTGCAGATCTAGATCAAACATTCCAGGAGGGGACTAAAGAAAGGAATTAAATAACCTGATGCTTAAACTCCTAATATTCCTGACCAGGTGACATAACAGCTAAGCAATGAAATCAGAATTGTTATTCATATTTTCAAGGACTGACCCAAATCCCATTTGGAGTAAGTTTCTGTACAGTCCTGCATCTGTATTGAAATGTAAGCACCACGTGGGCGGAAGCTGGTTCATCATCTCCTCGCCACTCTCTGTTACCTATGCTTAAGCTCTTAGGTATTTATTTTTTTTAATATATTTTATTGATTTTTTACAGAGAGGAAGGGAGATAGTTAGAAACATCGATGAGAGAGAAACATCAATCAGCTGCCTCCTGCACATCCCTACTGGGTATGTGCCTGCAACCAAGATACATGCCCTTGACTGGAATCGAATCCAACATCCTTCAGTCTGCAGGCTGCCCCTCTATCCACTGAACCAAACCGGTTAGGGCAGGCTCTTATGTGTTGTAGGGAAGTGATTCATTCTTAAGATGAATCTTGGTCTTCTGCTCAAAAGTACCATGATTCCAAGTGAATTATGTTTATAGTTTATACTAACAGAAAAGGAATAAAATCCCCGAAGCCATTAATTCAACAGTATTTATGACTCTCTTACCTTTCTCACCCCAAGGTTAGTGGGGCTGTTTCAAGCCCTTCACCCATGATCATTGTTGCATGACATAGGTAGTGCATGCCACAGTAATATATTTCACTTTCCCAAATCTTAGGTCATTCAGTCTTCACCACACATCTTTAAAGGAAACAGTATGATTATTCCAATTTTACCAATAAAGAACCAAAATGGTCTTGTCCAGACTCAAACTAGTCTAAGTAAAATGAAACAACAAAAACAAAGGGAAAAGGGCAGTGGGGGAGTTTGATCCCATATAGTTGAAATGTCTAGAACTGGACCCAGGTTAAGTTTAGGTGCAGTGACTCAAAACATATTATATAGCTCACTCACTCTTCTTTCCAGGAAGCTCCAGCAAAATTTCCAGATTAGCTCAGGTTGAGCCATGTGTTCCACCCAGAATAATCACTGTGGCCATTAGGATTGAGAGTTTAGATTGCCCAACCTGATTCAGAGTAGGGAGGAGATACAATTTGGGCAGCCTTATTAGGTAGGAGAGGGGAAAATCCTAACAGAAAATTGCTGAACAGGCTAATTGTGATAGCTCTCCAAAATACTAAAGCTCCTAAAAACTACATTCCATGAACAAAATTCCATAGCCACTGAGAGGCAAACACTTGGGTGCATAACACAGAAGTATTTACCAACTAAATAAACCTTAGCCTGTGTTCTCAGCCCCAAACCCATGCTCTTTTCACTGCACTGACAGGCCTGTTTTTGAGCTACCCCAAAATTCTCAACGTGAATAGGGTTCATCATGTGGACTAACATAAAAAATTGAAACATAAAATGGTAATTCATAGGAGGATACATGCATATAAGCCTAACCAATGGACACAGACACCAGGGGGTGAGGGAAAGAGGGAGGAGGATAAAGGTGGGGGTATAAGGCATATATGTAATACCTTTATCAATAAAGAAAATTTTAATTTAATTTTTTAAAAAGAAATAAACCACACACACACACACACACACACACACACACACACACACACACAAAAGAACAAGGGTACATGATACTTCCCTATTGTCAAATGGTTTCTCTTACTCCTGGATGTAAGGATTTGCTAATTGATCTTGCTAATACTTTGAAAATGAAGCATTTCCAGTGCACTGAGCCCACCAACATCACAAGCAGGTTAGCTCAATAAGAGGGAGAAAATATGCTCCCGTAGGAGACGGGGAACAGGACCATTATGCTGCCACTATTTCTGCCTCTCTTTCATCTATAGTGTTTCATGTCCTCTATTTTCCTCAGATTCCATCAATAAGAACGCTTGATTTGAATTAGTGAGAAAATGAGTGGCTAGTGTCTGTGGCATGTTTTAGCAAGCTGTTTTATCTTTCAAAAAATCAAAATGATTTTTATTTTCCCTTCAAAGGGAAGAAGAGGGACAAGCTTGTCAAGTGTGGAGCATGAAGGGAGACATTTGCATGCGTGCTCCAACATCAGGTATTTTTCTGGTGTCAACAAATGGAAAGCTTTATTTTAAAAAGTGGCCAGATTCTGCCCAAGCTTCCCTATTCCATTCTCCTCCACTTCAAAAGAAAAAGAAGAACCGATTCTCCTTTCTTTATAATCTGGGACTCCTGGGGAAAGACTGAGGCACCTCATCTGGCTTTGAGGTAAATGTGTGACTTTCATTAACATTAACGGGTGGGCTTTGCACTGAAAAAACGGACCCCATGTTTTTAAATGCTTGAGCAATGATTCACACAGGCTGCAAAGAGCCTTTTTGTTTTATGCCCACTGTTGCAGTACTCGGATTACGAATCACAGTAGGCTGTCCTTTTAAGACAGTTCATCCATCCACAGTCAATTGAGAATGCTTGTGAAGAAAAGATGTCATGGCAAAGCAATGCACTGTGCCAGGCATGGTTCATCACTCCAACATTATGAGAGAAGGCTTTTGGACAACACTCTTGTTAGACCATTTTAAAAAGAGAGACTAAGCTCATTGAAAAACTGCTTGGGTGCTATCTTTCCTCTGCTAGGTTAGAAGAGGAAAAACCATCCTAGTGTGGCTCCTGGATTTGCAAAGGCTGAAGAAAACCCAGTGAAATATGTGGACATAACAACTAATCCTGATATTTCTTTTATCCTATATTTACTGCATAAACAGAGTGACACTGTTTTTATGTTCACTTATCAGTAAGAAAAATATATAACTTTACAACCTTTTAAATAAAAATAATTATGGAATAGAAAGATATATTAATGGTTTTTAAAAGATCCAATAAATCATAGTCTTTCCAAGTAATGTTTGCGAGTTGCTAAAGATCTGAAGAAAAGAAATGACTGAAATTAATTCTAAAGATGAGTCTCCATCAATATGAGAAATAGAGCAGTAGCTCACATTAAATGAAAAATCACACATGTAGCATAAAGTGGATAGAATAAATCAATCTTTTACAGGAATACAACTATCCAAAGGAGTTCTGTTTAAAAACAAACAAAAAGAGCATTAGAAGACTGGATGCTGATAAGGTAAGGAATGGGTGGGGCCACAGCACCTTTGAGGATTTTCCAACTCTCCTGGGCTTGCTCTGAATCTCTCGAGATGGTACACCCCTCGGCCTGAAGATCTCCCTATTCAAGCAACTGCTACCCCCAACTCTCCATGAGCAGGCAAAGAGAAACATCCAGCACCCAACTCCTCAAATTTGCCTTGTAGATGCCCATCTCCAAAGCCCTTTTTGATTGTCCTGTACTGCATGGGCCTGGAGAAAACAGGGACCTACAAGGTTAGAGGAAACTGAGCAAGAGCTGTCACAACGGACCCCACGCATCCTCTTAAAGCACACTTTCAGAAAATAGCACAAGATCGAAAGCTGATAGGAAACCACATGTCCAGTAGTTTTGATAGGAAAGCACACCCATCCTGAGTGCATGACCCCTAATGAGTGTGTTGTCAGCAAGTTGAAAAGAAAAAGGTTGATGTGGTTTTAGGACAATATTAGGCCAAGAAGCTGCTGGTTGTTTTCCAAATTGCAAATATGTTTACCATAAATTCAGCACTAAGTGCTGAGAAAAGATGGGGTAGAAACACACACACACACACACACACACACACACACACACACAAGTTTTATTTTACATTTCCAAAAAGATAAGTAAACTTGTATTTAGTTGTTACTGAGGTTTGTCTGTGCCTGCTAGTAAGCTCAGGATCTTTTTATCTCTTTGAGGAATCATCAAAAATGTATGGGGGAACACTGTGCTATGGGAACCTATCGCAGAGATGGGAGGATAGCTATGAGCACAATAAGGATAATTGAGAGAGAGAGAGAGAGAGAGAGAGAGAGAGAGAGAGAGAGAGAGAG